>PVKY010005946.1:0-16622 GCA_004027775.1 Bradypus variegatus
CCCCGACCTCCTTCCCTGTCCTCTGCCCCCGGACCCCCTTCCTCCGGATCACTCAATCCAGGAGGGACAGGGCTCTCGGGCTCTCTCATCCCTTCGCCTTCCCCCCAGCCCCCCGGCTGGGCCGCGGCTCTGGCCAGTGAACAGGGACCCGCGACGTGGGCTCTGGGCCCCTCCTCCGCGCGGGTCAGGGGTCCCGAATACCTGGGTGCCGGGCCGCCGAGTCGGAAAGTTTTACCTCCCAGAGCAGAGCTGAGCAGGCGCTTTTATGGCGGCGGGGCGGGGCCTGCGCCGCGGGGCGGGAGCTGTGGGCGGGGCCTGCGCCCCGGGGCGGGGGGGGCCTCAGGGTCTCCTTCGGCTCTGCGCAGCCCCGGGCTTGGAGCGCTGAGCGGCCGCGTAGGGCGTGTTGGGTCCGCCCACCCGGCTCAGCCGCTGTGGGCGGCAGCGGCTTCTTCCCCGCCTGGAGCCCGGGACACGGGGCATTGATGGGGACAGGGCGGTGGTGGCGTCGGCCGGGAGCCCGCGAGCGAAGAAACAAACCTGGCCGGGAACGGGCCCCGCAGCTGCGTCCGCGGGTTGGAGCTGGCGAGGGGCGGGCCTGGCCCTGGGAATTGCTCCAAGATCTCCCAACTGCTCTCGGCACTGAGACCTTTTGAAAGGCCTTCAAGGATCCTGCCCCCGGGACAAACGCCGACGACCACCCACAAGTCTGGCCTGCGTTTGACCCCGAGAAGCCCGCGGAGGGTCCTGCGCGCTCCCGCCCCAGGCTCGGGCCTGGCCTCCCGTGTGCCCTCGGGTCGTGGCCTGCAGACCCCCGCTGCTGTCACAGTCGGACGGCGGCCCCAAGGTGTCTCTTGACCCTCTGTGCTCTACAGACACTTTGGGAGGGGATTGTGGCCCCCAGGAAAGTCCTCGAGACCCCTCCCCAGATGTGAGTCTTTCTTGGGGTATGGGGGCGGCTCCCCAGGCGAGGAATGTCCGCGTGGAGTCCGCAGGGGGAGGCGCCGAGACCCCCGAGCAGGGCAGTGCCCTGCTCGGGGCTGTGTTTGGACCAGGAGAGGCGTTTCCGGCAGCGCAGCGGGGCGATGCCTCGGGAAGGCCGGGGCGGCGACGGCGGCAGGTGATGTACGGACGTCCCGCCGGCCCCCACCCCAAACCCGCCGCCTGACGACGGGCCACGCGGCCTCCGTCGGGGGCGGGAGCGAATGGGCCGCGTCGGGCGCCCCCGCCCAGGGGATCTCCAAGCCCGACCCCCAGGCGCCGGTCGGAGGCCTCGGTCCGGGTGCGAAAGTGTCGCTTTATTCTGCGCGGCTGGAAGGAGGGGGCGGCGCGCCTCAGGGGCGCGCTAGATGTAGGTGGCGTCCGCGTCGCGGGCGTCCTCGGCTCCGCTGCCCTCGCTCCCCGAGTCGCCGGCGTCACCCACGTCCTGGGACGGCTCGTTGAGGATCACCACGTCCACCTCGGCCCCGATGTCCTCGCCGAACCACACGGCCTTGTAGCCGCCCTCGGGCCGCCGCTCCTTGGTCAGGATGGACCTCATGGCCGCGGGGCTGCCCCCAGCCTGGGTCGCCGCCGGGGACCCCGGGGCGCGTGCGGGCGCGGGGCTGGGGGGCACGGGCGGGGCTTCGGCCGGGGCAGGGCTCGGGGCAGGCGCCCAGCTGGCCTCGTCTTCAGAGAAGGCCTTGTTGTCATAGCCGCCTGGCTGGGGCTCCTGGGCGGCGAGGGTGTCAGCCAGGGCCGGCCGCAGGCCCCAGGAGCTCCCGGGCTCCCAGGGACCCCCCGCCCTGCCCTGCCTCCTCCCTGCCTTTCTGGGTCCACTGGCCTCTCTCCAGGCTGCATCTCCCCTCTCCTCCGTGGTCACCCTGGCTCCCCCACCCCTGGCCCCTTATCTTCTCTGCCCTCGCCCCTCCTGTCCTGTCTTCAGCTCCCCAGGGCCTCACCGGAACTTTGCCGGCGCAGCACCTGAGGCGATGGCTGTGGTGCTTGTGGATGAGGACCACGAGGGCGATGACAGCCAGCAGCAGCAGGGCACCCAGCACCCCGCCCAGCGCCGCCATCTCCGCCGCTGAGAAGCGCCGGTCCTCGGCGTGGCTGCCCACAGCGCCATCCCCAGCAGAGCTGCCTCCCCCGGCCCCCGGCGCCCCTGGCAAGAGCAGCATCACCCGTGGCCATTGGTGCAGCCAAGCTCTCCCCACACAGCCCATGCCAGGCTCCGGGACCCCCCAAAACAAGGCAGGCCTCCTGGAGCCCAGTACTCGGGCTGAAGGATGGGGGGCACGGGGTCTGAGTCTGGCAGGAAGTCACGCAGGCGGTGCTGAGCCAGGAGTGACTGGCCTGTGAACTGTGGGCTCCCTGGACCCCAAATCTGCATCTGTCCTGCTCTCCACGTGTCTCCCCCAGTTCACCTAATGGAATCATCCAGGACCTGTCTGTCTGTCTGTCTCCACCCAGCCCTGCCCAGCGCCCCCTGCAGGTTCCTGGGTTGCCTTGGCCATGGGGGCCACCTCACACCCACTCTGCCCCACAGCACTTCCCCCTCCCCAGGGTCTTGAGTGTCAAAGGGGTCAGGTTAGGGCAATTCCAGGGCAGATGGGTTTAGGGAGGTACCTGAGGGCCTGGAGGTCCTGCTGGGCCCAGGGGACATCGGCTGAGAGGTTCCTGGCTTCGGGGTTGGCGCTAAGCCCCCACCCGACGTGGCCGATGGGTAGGAGGTGCTTGTTCCTGGCGCTGAGCCCCCAACCGACGTGGCTGATGGGTAGGAGGTGCTTGTTCCCGCACTGGGGGGCCCCCCAGGTGTAGGCGAGGCAGGAGGTGGTGGATTTGGGCCAGTGGCCCCCCCAGAGCTGGTGGTGGAGGATCCCTGAGAGGGCCTGGGGGGGCTGGGGAAGTCCGCAGTGGTGCTTGAGAGCCCAGGTGTCCTTCCGGCCTCTGGGGACATGGTGGAGCCTGGGGGGCCAGGGACAGGGCTTGGGCCTCAGCCCCCAAGTACCTGCTCCAAGGGCATGGTCCACATGCACCTCGGGAGCCAGGAGCCACCTGGGGAGCCCTGAGGTTCTCGTGGGGGCTCACCTGCAGGCTCTCCTGTGGTGGGGGGCTCCTGTTCCCAAACCTGAACTTCAATGACTGTGGTCGCAGTGCCCAAGGTCACCGTGTTGTTGGCCTCGACCTGAGACGGGTTGGGAGCTTGTCCCTCAGTGCCCTCCTGTGGCCCAGCCCCTCCGGCTGGCCCTGCCCGCCCCTCACCTCAGCGTAGAAGAGGCCAGCGTGTTCCAGCCTGACCGCCGTCAGCACCAGCTCCCCCTCCATCCGGAACTCCGAGAGGTTGGTCACTCTGTACGTGATGGCCGAGTTGATGTCCTGGACACAGGCCGGGCCCAGGAGCTGTGAGGACCCAGGCTGTCCCCACACCCACACACGCCCGCCGGGCCGGGCCGTGGGATTCCGGGACAGGCAGGCCGGGTCTCTGCGCAGGCGTGACACGTACCGGGAAGTCCGGATCCTGGGCCTGAAGCCTCAGAGGCTGGGAGGGGTCGGCGGCGTCCCTGACGGCCTGGCCAGCTCCAGTGCCGAGGGCCACGGCGCCGCGGTACAGGCCCTGGGGGAAGTGGGGCAGGCTCCCGGCGGCCGTGCGGGCCTCCACGGTGACCTGAGTCACTGAATAGCGGGCGAGGTCGGCCTGCTTGCCCTGGGAGGGGACAGCAGTGACAGGAGGTCTGCAGAGGCCAAGGGCGACAGGGGCCCCTGCTCCACAGCCCTGCACTGGCCCCACCTCAACCAGCAGGCGGAAGGTCGTGGGGCTGGGGACACTGCTGGCCATGGTGAGGTTGCCCGAGTCCCTGTCGATGGCAAATGTCCCGGCGTCGTTCCCTGGGCAGGCAGGAGGCCAGGGTTCAGCCGGGGCCCCTTGCATCCCTCGGGGGCTCCCGCTGCCCAGGGAGGGCCTGGGGTCACCATGCCAGGCCACACTCACCACCCATGATGCTGTAGAGGATGGGCTGGTTGATGCCCCGGTCCCCATCCACTGCGTAGACAGGCCCTGGGTGCAGGATGAGGGCGGCAGGCTGCAGGGCGGACGGTGTGAGCTGAGCCAGGGACCCCTCTGGGGTCGTGCAGCTGGGACCCCGGGAGAGGCTGAGGAGGGAGGCGGGCGTCGGACGCTCCCTTCCAGCCCTTACGGATGTCAGTTTGCAAAGATCCTAATCAACCTGTGTGAGGGTTGCTGAGGCCCGCTGGGCCCCCGTGCCTGGTCGGGAGAGACGGCTCACAGAGAGACTTCCACGTTTGTTTGAAAATGACAACACAGCACCCCCTGACCCTGACCCTTCAGTGACCCCCACTCAATCCCACCCTTGACCCCAGCCCGCCCGGAGGCCCCCACCCAGCCTGGCCCTTGTACCAGTTGGTGCCCTGTGGGCACGGCCCCCTGGTATTGGGCCTGGAGGCAGACGTGGGTGTCTGCATAGACGCAGGGCAGGAACCAGGGGGGCCGCAGGTCGGCGGGCAGCACCGCCAGGGTCAGCGAGGCCGTCGCCGTGTGGCTGGGCACCACGCCCTCCTCCTGCGTGTCCTGGAACAGCCAGGCCTCAACATCAGCCCAGGCAGCTGGGGCTTGGGGGGTGCGGCGCAGATGGGGCCTGAGGGCCCGGGACCCAGGCAGGCGCCCCGCTCACCTGCACCAGCAGCCGGAAGGACATGGCTGGCCACCTGTCGAAGTCGAGCGTGCGGTCCAGCCTGAGAGCAGGGCGGTTTGCACCCACCAGGGAGAAGAAGTCCCCAGCGCCCTGGAGGGGGGGGCACAGGGCCTGAGACTCGGTGGGGAGGGAGCAGAGAAGCCAGGGGTCAGCGTGGGGGTGGGTGGGCAGCACGGACTGGGGTCTCCTCCTGGAGGGTGTAGAACAAGATGTCATCCTTGTCGGGGTCCTCGGCCTCCAGTTCTGTCTCCAGGATGACGATGGAGTTCACTTTCGTGTCCTGGGGGGCAGAGGGCTCGTTCCAGGTTCCGGCCACACGCCCGACCCCCCGTGAGCCCAGGCCCGTGGCCTCCCCTCCACGTGGACGGCGCGGACTCGCCTCGCTGACGTTCACGGCCTTGTTTGTGAAGGGGAAGACGGGCGGGTTGTCGTTGATGTCCAGCACAGTCACGAACACCCTCAGCTGCGTCACCTGGGGCGGCAAGCGCGGCCGTCAGCCCGGGCCTGGGGCCTGGGGATGCGCCTGGCGGCCTGTCCCCCCCACCAGCCTCGGCCGGGGGCATCGGGGCTGCTCGGCCGCTGCGTCTCAGCCCGGTGCACCTGCAGGCCCTCGGCGAGAAGGGGCGTGTGAGCTGGCAGCGGACGGCGCGGGCCTCGGGGGCAACCAGCGAACGTTCAACTGGGCAAACCTGGCCCAACAACGGCCTTCAGATCCGATTTCAAAGGAGGAGGGGGGGTCTTCTAACCAAAAGCGACTCGCAGAAACCCCTGTCGCGCCCTGTGGCCCTTCCTTGGGTCCCGATTCGAGCAAGACTTGTGGAGGGGCCTTAGGAGGCAAGTGGGGCCGGAGCCCCCGCGTTGGGCCCGAAACGGCCGCGGAGGAACCGGCGCAACGGGGAGGCTCCTCACGGGCAGGGGCCGCTGCGCTAGTCTACTTTGTGCATTTGAAATTTTCCTTGACGAAAGTTTAGAAGACAAATAAAGCGGGGTCCGCGCCAGGCCGTGTGCAGTGGGTGTGAGGGGCCCGTCCAGGCCCGAGGAGGGGGCGGGCGCGGGTCCGGGAAGAGGCGCGGACCGGAGGGGCCGCGGGCTGGGGGGAGACGGGGGCGGGGGTGGTGCGACCGCCTTGAGTCGGGGGAGAAAGGAGGCCACGAAGGGCTCTGCGCAGGGGCGCTGCAGCGGGGAGCCGCAGCCCAGAGAAGAGGGGCTCAGGGCGCCGTCTGGGCGTCCCGGGCCCGGCGGCGTCACTCACCACGGCGCCCCCCCTCCTGCACTCCAGGTGCGCCTGCAGCAGGGCGAGGTCCTGCGGACGGAAGGCGGGAGTCACGGGGAAGGAGCTCCCCCAGCCAAGCTCCGGGGCCTGAGAGGGTCGGAGGCTGCCTGGCGGCGCGGAGCCCTCTGCCGCCCCGGGGTCGCCCCACCCAGCCCGCGGCCGGCACCTCGTAATCCGGAGTCACGTTGAGATACAGCCGGTTCTCCTCGATCCGAAATGCGAAGGGGGTGGACGAGGACCCCAGGGTCACCTGCTGGCCGGAGGGGACGTCAATGTCCACCAGGGGCGCAGGACGATGAGTGTTTTCCTCGATCTCGAAGATGGTCTGGCTCACGGAGCAGGCTGCGCGACAGGAGGGTGGGTGCCAGCCCCGCGCCCAGACCCGCGCCCTCCCCGCCCCCGGCCCCCGCCTACCCTGGGCCCGGACCCCCGGGGCCCCGCCGAGCAGCCCGGCCAGCAGCAGCAGGACCCGCGCCTCCATGGCGGCCGCCGCGCCGGGCACCGACCCTCGGGGCTCCTGAGCCGGCAGCGTCCGCCCAGCGACCTTCGCTCCTGCCAGGCGCCGCCCCGCTTTATGGCCCTTGACAACCGCCTCCGCCAAGGGGGCTCCCGCCGACCGCCGGGGGAGGGGGCCACGGCCGGGCGGGGCTCTGGGGAGAGGTCAGCCCCCAGACTCCCGGAGGGCGGAGAGGGGCCCAGGCAGGGCGGGGTAGGGGCTGGGGTAGGGAAAGGGGCTGACACAGGGGCTGGGGCGGGGCTGGGGTGGGGAGGGGGCTGAGACAGGGGCTGGGGCGGGGCTGGGGTAGGGGAAGGGGCTGAGACAGGGGCTAGGGCAGGGCTGGGGTCCTGCCTTTGCCCCCCACCCAGCCTGACCCCCTGCTTGCC
Organism: Bradypus variegatus; assembly: GCA_004027775.1. Taxonomy (NCBI): domain Eukaryota; kingdom Metazoa; phylum Chordata; class Mammalia; order Pilosa; family Bradypodidae; genus Bradypus; species Bradypus variegatus. The sequence continues at coordinate 6,847 of PVKY010005946.1, forward strand.
TATTTCTCTCCTCCTGGAACCCCCCTGGGCAGAGTTCCAAAGGCCACGGTGGGGATCCAGACCCCTTCTGGGACAGCCCTCCCCCCTGCAGCTACGGGTTGGGAGGGAAGAGGCTCTGGGTGTCCCGGGGACCCCTTCTAGTCCCAGAAACAAGTCACTTCCTCCAGGTGGGCTGGGCAGGGTCACAGTGATGGGGACAGGTAGCTGAGCTCCTGGGGAGGGTCCCTGGGTCTCCAAGGGCCCTGAGTCTGCCAGAAGGGAGTCAGGGTGAGGCCCCTCGGCCCAGGCCCACCCCCAGGGCAGCAGCTGGGGTGAGGCCACGAGGTAGAACAGGGATGGGGGTGGTCATGATGTGGGGGGAGCCCACCTTCCTGGGCCTTTGTGCCCCTCCCCCTCTCCCAGCAGCACCTGGTTCTCTCCTCTCCCGAGGGGGCCACACCTGCCTGCCCCTGGCCCGGCGGTGGCTTCTTGTGCCCACCTTGTCGCTCACAACCCCCGCCCCCTGCACCCGATGTTTCCGGCACCTCCTGGGCTATGACGGCCCTCCCCCCTCCCGGGGTCACAGGCTTGTCAAGCAGCAGGTCACGCAGCCCCCTCCCCTCTTCCTGCCCGCAGAGCCTCCTCAGGGACCACCCTCAGAGCGCCCCCCGCTTGCTCCTTACACCCTGGTCATGGGGCACCAGGGAGGAGGGATCCAGGACCCCCCTGACTCCTGGACTGCTTAGTGGAACCCCGGGGTGAGGGCGGGAGACCCCTGGGAGCTCAGTGGAGGGGAGGGAGGTGGCGCTGATGCTGGCGACAAGGAATAAGGAAGCGGGAAGAGGAGACACCGGCACCGCCTCCCAGGCTTAAAGGGCAGCGGCGCCCAGGGACAGAGAGCTCAGGCGCGGTCCGGTTCCTCCTTTATTGATTGTCAGTGCAAGCCCCCCGCCCGCCCCAACAGCATCGGCCCTGGCGGCGGTGGGTGGAGAAGTTCCTTCTTCACATCATCGGGTCCTCGGGGGTCCTTTAGTTGTCCCCCGAAACTGGCTCCAAAATCCGGGTCCCCGGCCTGGAAGGTACCCCGGGAGGCCCCATCCAGGGGGTCCCTCAGGGGCGTCCTGCAGACATGAGCCTCATGAAGGGGACACGAAGCCGCAGACCCCCGCCCCCCTTGCCCACCTGCCCCCCACCCCGTCCACTCCTGCCACAGAAGGGAGGAGCCCCCAGGGGCCTTGGAGGGCAGGGGTGGGGTGGGAGGGTGCGCTCACCAGGCCTGCGGGCGGGCGCGGGACCACAGCAGGCAGAGCTGGCCCCCGGCGGGCGCTGCCGGCGCCGTGCGGTTCTCTGCGTCCTGCTCGCTGTCCCCACCCCAGTCAGAATTAGGACCCGACGTGGAGGTGAGTGGGGCAGCGCTGGCTGGGAGGGCGGCTGCAGCCAGGCCAGGCCTCCCATCTCGGGACGCCCCCACCCCACAGACCCTTCTCTGCCCCTCCCAGGGGCCGCCCCGGGGCCGCCCTCACCTGCGCTTCCCCACGAGGCCCTGGAGCAGCCGCTGCAGCCGCGCGCCCTCCCGCAGGCGGCTGAGCTCGCTCGTGAACGCCCCGTCCGAGTGCCGCCGGGCCCTGGGGAGGCGGCGGGCGGGGTCAGGGCCGGGCCGGGTGTCCCGAGGGGCGCAGGGCCCTGGGGAGGCGGCGGGCGGGGTCAGGGCCGGGCCGGGTGTCCCGAGGGGCGCAGGGCCGGGCGGGCGCTCACCTGGGGGCTGCAGGGCGCGCGGTGGGGCCGTCGAGCAGCAGCAGGAGCAGGAGAGCGGCGGCCGGGAGGCCCATAGCGGAGGCGCCGCGGCGGTGCTGAGAGCTCGCGGCCGCTGCCCAAGCCCCGCGCTGCCCTTTTATAGCGGCGGACCGGTGGGGGGGCTCCGAGGGGACGGGGGGGGGTCGGGCTTCCGCCGCGGCTCCACGCAGCCCGGGCCGCGCCCCATTGATCGCGCGGGAAGGTCAGGGCCGCCCCCCCAGCTGTCGCCCCGGCGGCCGCCCGCCCCCTCCGCCGCATCGGCGCCCCGCGGCGGCCTTGGGGTGTAGGGGGGGTTGCAGCCTGGGAGTGGGCAGAAGGGCCCGGGGAGGTTTCGGGAGGGAGGAAGGACAGACAGCCACGGGGCGTCGTTCGGTGCAGGCAGAGGGAACAGCATATGCAAAGAGTGAAGCTCGACAGAGCCGGCAGGCGACCCCCGACGGCTCTCCGACGGCCTGGAGGAGGGGCGGGGGCGGCCGGACGGCCTGTGGGTGCAGGGGGCGGAAGGGGTGGGTGGGAGGTGGAAGGCGCCCAGGGCTGGCGGGGTCGGGGCAGGATGGAGAAGGGGGAAGGGCCGGGAGCCACGGACGCCCCGGAGGCGCCCATCGGGGCGAGCTCGCAGAGGCCGGGGCGGAGTGGGGGGCTGCGAGTGAGTCCGGGGAGGAGGCTGGACGGGGGACGGAGAGTGATCTGGGGGAGGGGGACAGAGTGAGACAGGTGTGGGGAGGGAGAGCCGCAGGGGGAGCGGATTACAATGATTTCACCGGCTTTTTCATTTTTATTTTCCCAGATGGGAGAGGCCTGAGCCTGTTTAAGGCTGGAGATGCGAACGTGGAGGGTGGGGAGTGAACCGCGGGCGGTGAGTGGCCCATACGGGGTTTATTAAGGTTAGAATTTTCGAAACCCGTTCTCATGAAATCAGTAAATGACTTACAGATTTGGGTAGACTCAGATATGAAACAATAGTCCTTTTTTCTGAGAGGTGGGGTCCACGTTTATTCTTTCGCATGTGAAATTCCAGTTGCCCCAGCACCATTCTTTGAAGAGACTGTTCTTTCCCCATTGAATGGGCTTAGCTTCCCTGTCGAAAATTAACTGGTCAAGGACGTGTGGTTTTAACTCTGGACTCGCCATTCTATTCCATGTCACTATTTGTCTATTCTTATGCCTGCACCCATTGTTTTAATTACTGTAACTTTGTAGTAAATATTGAAAAATGTGGGTCCTTCACATTTTTTTTCTCTTGAAGATTGTTTAGGATATACAGGACCCTTTGCAATTCTATGTGAATTTTTTTTATTAGAGAAGTTGTGGTTTTACAGAAATACTACAGGGTACCATATATGGGTAGCATGCATTAGCAGGATACATTTGTTACAATTGATGAAATTTTTATGATTGTACTGTTACCTATAGTCCATGGTTTAACTTAGGGTTCACTCTTTGTGTTGTATAGTTCCATGGGTTTTATTTTTTAATTATTCTATTTACATATATACAACCTAAAACTTCCCCTTTTAACCACATTCAAATATGTAAATCAGTGCTGTTAATTACATTCAGTGTTGTGCTGCCACCACCACCGTCCATCACCAAAACATTTACATCATCCTAAATAAAAATTCTGTGCATTTTAAGCCTGAATTCCCTATTCCCTGTCCGCCTATAAGTTACCATCCCCTAGTAACTTATATTCTAGACTCTGACTCTGAGAGTTTGCGTTTTTAAATTGTTTAATATCAGTGAGATCATATAATAGTTGTCCTTTTGTGTCTGGCTTATTTCATTCAGCAAAATGTCTTCAAGTTTCATCCGTGTTGTCACAGGTATCAGAAATTTATCCCTTTTATAGTGACTAATGTTCCATTGCGTGTTTATACCACATTCTCCTTATCCGCACATCAGTTGGTGGACGCTCGGGTTGCTTCCGTCTTTTGGCAATTGTGACTAATGACGCTGAGAAAATATCTGCTGAAGGCCCTGCTTTCAGTTGCTCTGGGACTGCCAGGGCGTTGGTAATTCTGTACCCAGCTTCCTGGGGAACTGCCATGTTGTCTGCCACAGCAGCCACACCTGCTTTCCCACCTCCTCTCCAACACTTGTAATTTTCCATTTTGGGAACTCGAATCTCATTGTTTTGATTTGCATTTCCCTGATGGCTAATTATGTTGAGCATCTTTTCATGGGCTTACTGGCCATTTGTTTAACTTCTATGGAGAAATGTCTGTCCAAGACTTCAGCTCATTTTTTTTTAATGCAGTTTTATTGAGATATTCGCACACCATACAAACCACCCAAGGTATACAATCAGTTTGCCTATTTTTTAAGTGGGTTGTTTGTCTTTTTGTTGTTGAGTTGTAGGTGTTTTAATATATAGTCTAATAGTAAACACTTACCGGATATGAGGTTTCAAAATATTTTCTCCCACTGTGTGAGTTATCATTTTACTTTCATGAAATACTTTGATTCACAAAAGTTTTTAATTTTGATGAGGTCCCATTTGTCTATTTTTTCTTTTGTTGCTTGTGCTTTGGGTGTAAAGTCTAAGAAACCAATGCCCAACACAAGGTCCTGAAGATGCTTCCCTATGTTTTCTTCGAGGAGTTTTATCATTCTGGCTCTTATGTTTAGTTCTTTGATCCATTTTGAGTTGATTTTTATACATGGTGTGAGGTAGGGACCCACCAAATGGAGATCCAGTTTTCCTAGAACCATTTGTTGAACAGAATATTCTTTCCCTATTGAGTGGTCAATGCCCCCTTGCCAAAAACCTGACATAAATGTAAGGGTTGATTTCTGAGCTCTCAGTTCTGTTCCACTGGGCTATAGTCTGCCCTTGTGCCAGTACCAGGCATATTTGATTACTGAGGATCTGTACTAAGTTTTAAGACTGGGAAATATGATTCCTCCAACTTCATTTTTTTCCAAGATAGCTTTGGCTATTTGAGGCAACTTACCCTTCCATATAAATTTGATGAAGTGCTTTTCCATTTCTGAAAAAGATGGTTGTTGGAATTTTGATTGGGATTGCATTGAATCTATAAACTGTTTGGGGTAGAACAGAGACCTTAACAATATTTAGTCTTCCAATCCATGAACACTGAATGCCCTTCCATTTTTTTAGGCCTTTGATTTCTTTTAGCAGTGTTTTGTAGTTTTCTATAGACAAATCCTTTACATCCCTGGTTAGATTTATTCCTATATATTTGATTCTTTTAATTGCTATTGTAAATGGAATTTTTTTCTTGATTTCTTCTTCTGGTTGTTCATTCCTAGTATATAGAGACACTACTGATTTTGGGTTGTTGCTCTTATACCTCATCACCTTGCTGAATTCATTTATTAGCTCTAGAAGTCTTGTTGTAGATTTTTCAAGATCTTCTGTATCATGTCATCTGCAAACAGGAAAAATTTTATTTCTCCCTCTCTAAATTGGATGCCTTTTATTTTTCTTCTTGCCTAATTGTTCTGTCAAGAACTTCCAGTACAGTGTTGACTAACAGTGGTGACAGAGGCGTCCCTGCCTTGTTGCTGATCTTAGAGGGAAGACGTTCAGTCTTTCACCATCAGGCAGGATGTTAGTAGGGGCTGTTTCATATATGCCTTTGTCACGTTGAGAACATTTCCCTCTATTCCTAGTTTTCTATGTGTTTTTATTAAGAAGGGGTGGTGGATTTTGTCAAATGCCTTTTCTGCAACAATTGAAATGATCATGTTTTTTCCCCTCCATTCTGATAAACGTGGTGTATTACATTAATTGGTTTTCTTATGTGAACCACCCTTGCTACCTGGGATAAATCCTGCTGGATAATTGGTATAGAATTCTTTTCATGTGCTGTTGGATTCAGTTTGCTAGTATTTTGTTGAGGATTTTTGCATCTATATTCATTAGGGAGATTAGTCTGTAATTTTCTTTTCTTGTAGTGTCTTTATCTGACTTTGGTGTGAGGGTCATATTGGGCTTGTAGAGTGAATTAAGGAGTGTTCCCTCCTCTTCAATTTTTTGGAAGAGTTTGAGCAAGATTGGTGTTAATTATTCTTGAAATGTTTGATAAAATTCCCCTGTGAAATCGTCTTGTCCTGAGCTTTTCTTTGTTGGGAACTTTTTGATTACTGATTCAATCTCTTACCTAGTTACTGGATTGTTAAGATTTTCTGTTTCTTCTTGAGTCGGTGTAGGTAGTTTATGTGTTCCTAGGAATTTGTCCATTCCATCGGGGTTTTCTGATTTGTTGGTGTACAGTTGTTCATAGTAAGCTCTTACAATCCTTTTTATTTCAGTGGGGTGTTAGTTATGTCCCCGCTTATCATTTCAGTTTTGTGTCCTCTCTCTTTTTTTCTTTGTCATTCTAGCTAAATGTTTGTCAATTTTATTGATCTTTTCCCAGAACCAACTTCTGGTTTGTTGATTCTATTAGTTGTTTATCATCCTCCATTTCATTTATCTCCACTCTATCTTTGCTATTTCCTTCCTTCTCTTCACTTTGGGTTTAGTTTTTTCTTCTTTTCCTAGTACTTCTAGTTTTGAGGTTAGGTCTCTGATTTGAAATATTCTTTTTTTAATGTAAGCTTTTAGAGCTGTACATTTCCCTCTCAGCACTGCCTTTGCTGCATCCCATAAGTTTTGGTATGCTGTGTTTTCATTTTCATTCACCTCAAGATATTGCCTAATTTTCCTTGTGATTTCCTCTTTAACCCATTGTTTGCTAAAGAATATGTTGTTTAATTTTGACATATTTTGCATTTTCCATTTCTCCCTCTGTTGTTTGTTTCCAGCTTCATTCCATTGTGGTTGGGAAAGACATAATGAATTATTTCAATATTTTTAAATTTATTAAGACTTCTTTTGTGACATAAGATAAGGTCTGTCTTGGAGAATAAACTGTGTGCACCTGAGAAGAATGCGTAATTTGTTGCTGTAGGGGTGGAGTATTCTAAATATGTCTGTTGGGTCGAGTTGGTTTAGAGTGTCACTCAAATCTTCTATTTCCTTATTGATCTGTCTAGATAGTCTATCCATTATTGAAAGTGTTATATTAAACTCTCATACATTAATGTAGAATGTCTATTTCTCCCTTCAACTCTGTCAGTATTTGCTTCACACATTTTAGGGCTCTGCTGTTAGGTGTATATAAATTCTTAATTGTTACATCTTCTTGATTAAATGACCCCTCTATCAGTATATAATGACTTTCTCTGCCCCTCATAATAGCTTTTGACTCAAAGACTGTTTCATCTGGTATTAGTATAGCCACCCACCTCTCTTTTGGTTACTACTTCCATGGTATATTTTTTCCAACTTTTCACTTTCAACCGACTTGTATCTTTGACTTCAAGGTAAGTCTCTTGCAGACAGCATAGAGCTGGTCATGCTTTTTTGTCCATTCTGCTAATCTCTGCCTTTTGATCGGAGAGTTTAATCTCTTTATATTTAAAGTCATTACTAATAACACAGGAGTTTCTTCTGTCATTTTGCTATTTAGTCTTTGTGAGTCTTACACCTTTTTTGTCCCTCAATTTTCTGTTATGCCTACTTTTATATTTATTTGATTTTTTTGTATCATATTTAGCCCCTTCTCATTGTTTTCTGGATGCATTTTTCATAAGTTTTCCTCCTGGTTACCATTTAAACTCCCTAAAGATATAACAATCATGTTTGATTTGGAACCAACTTGACTTCAATAGCACACACAAACATTCTTCCTATACTCTTCCATCCCCCACCATTTTTTGTACTTGTTACCAATTATATCTTTGTACATTGTATGTCCCAAAACATAGAATTATCCTTACTTTCTATGCATTTGCATTTTAGCCCCTGCTGGAAGTAAGAAGTGGGGTTCCAGACCAAAAAAGTACTGGCTTTTTTTTTTTAATGTGTCAAGCTCTTTAATGTGTGCTGAGGATATAGACATTGTCTCTGTCTTCAAGGAGCTTCCATCTTTGGGTTGTGATGGCAAAGGGAACAAGGTGGGGGAATGACATTTACTGAACTCCCCCTCTGTGAGTACTAGCTTGTATAATTACCCATATGGTTACCTTTATGACAGGTCTTTATTTCTTTATGCCACTTTGATCCACTGTCTAGTGTCTTTTCCTTTCAGTCGAAGAGCTCCCTTTAGCATGACTTCTGGGCAGATCTAGTGGGACCAACTCCTCAGCATTTGTTTATCTGGAAATGACTTAATCTCTTTCTCATTTTTGAAAGAAAATCTCACCAGATATAATATTCTTGGTTGGCAACTGTTTTCTCTCAGCACTTTAAGTATTTTCAACCACTACCTTCTTGCCTACACTGTTTCTGATGAGAAATCAACCCTCAGGCTAATTGGGGGCCCCTTGCATGTAATTCATTACTTTTTCCTTGCAGCTTTCAGAGCTCTCGTCTTTCACATTCAACAGCTTGATCACTATGTGGAATATTTCTCAGCAACTTTATTCTATGCGATGTTCTCTGGGCTATTGGATGTGCATATTTTTGTCTTTTGGCATATTTGGAAAGTTTTCTGTCGTTATTTCTTTGACTTCTGTCCCTTTCTCTCTTTCTTTTCCTTCTGGGACTCCCAATATGCATATTTGTGTGCTTGCTGGTGTCCCACAGGTCTCTCGGGCTATTTTCACATTTTATAATTCTTTTTTCTTCTCAGCCTGACCCATTTCAATTGTTTGTTTGTTTTTTTCACAGTGTACAATCAGTTGTTCATAGTATCATCATAAAGCTGTACATTTATCACCACAATCAGCACCTGAACATATTGGTTACTACAAGAAAAATTGCATTCTGTGCTCCTATCACACAGTATTATGCTATTTATTTCTGGATCTACACATTCAATCCTAAACATTCTGTAGTCCTTCAGCATCAAATGGCTGGTCCGAACCCTCTTTCTATCTGCTGGTCGCCTGTGTTGTCAGCTTTTAACTCCCAAAGTTTGTTCATTAATGTCTGTTCATATTAGTGAAACCATACAGAATCTGTCCTTTGTTTCTGGCTAACTTCACTCAACATAATGTCCTCAAGGTTCATCCACATTATTATATGATCCATGTCTTTGTTCTGTCTTACAGCTGCATAATATTCCACCGTGTGTATATACCACAGTTTGTTTATCCATTCATCTATTGATGGACATTTTGGCTGCTTCCATCTCTTGGCAATTGTGAATAATGCCGCAATAAACATCGGTTTACAAATGTCTGTTTGTGTCTTAAATTTCAGTTCCTCTGAGTATATACCTAGCAATGGAATAGCTGGGTCATATGGCAAATCTATATTTAGCTTCCTGTGGAACCTCCACACTGTCTTCCAGAGTGGTTGCACCATTCTACATTCCCACCAACAATGAAGGAGTGTGCCTCTTTCTCCACATCCTCTCCAGGACTTGTTGTTTTCTGTTTTTTGGTTAATGGCCATTCTGGTAGGTGTGAGATGATATCTCATTGTGGTTTTGATTTGCATTTCCTTAATGGCCAGTGAAGTTGAGCATTTTTTCATATGTTTTTGAGCCGTTTGTATTTCCTCTTCAGAAAAATGTCTGTCCAAGTCTTTTGCCCATTTTTTAACTGGATTGTTTGTCTCTCTTTTATTGAGATGCAGGATTCCTTTATATATTCGGGATATTAAACCCTTATCAGATATGTGGTTTCCAAATATCATCTCCCATTGTGTAGGTTGCCTTTTTACTTTTCTGACAAAGTCCTTTGATGTACAAAAGTGTTTAATTCTGAGGAGATCCCATTTGCCTATTTGTTCTTTGATTGCTCGTGCTTTGGGTGTAAGGTCTAGGAAACCACCTCCTATCACAAAGTCTTTAAGATATTGCCCTACATTTTCTTCTATGAGTTTTATGGTCTTTGTGCTAATGTTTAGGTCTTTGATCCATTTTGAGTTAATTTTTGTATAAGGTGTGAGACAGTCATCGTCTTTCATTCTTTTGGAAATGGATATCCAGTTCTCTAAACACCATTTATTGAACAGGCTGCTCTTTCCCAGTTGCTTTGGCTTT
>PVKY010005947.1:0-16619 GCA_004027775.1 Bradypus variegatus
GGCAGGAAAAAGTCCCTGAACAAACGATGGCTGAAATTTTCCCCAAAGTAGTGAAAAACTTAAATTTACAGGTCCAAGGTGCTAAGCAGGATAAATTCAAACAATGTCATGCTGAGACACATCATAGCCCCCACTGGAATCCAAATATAAAGAGAAAATTTTAAAAGCAGAAGAGAAAAAATGACACATTACCTACAGGGAAGCAGTGATAAAATTTGGATGACTTCTCATCAGAAGCAATGGAAGCCAGAAGACAATAATAGCATATGCATATTCTGGAAAATAATCTTGGTTTGTTAAATGTTTTACAATATTTGCTCCCAATTAAATTTATAGTTTAACTTTGCTATTGTCCGTATTATCATTCTGAAGTATTGAATATTGACACAGTTAAATTTAGCAATTGTTTCACAAGTTCTATTTTTGTGTCATACTTGGAAAGCATTTTTCTAAGTAAAGAATGAAAATATATCCTCCTATATTTCTTTTTAATTGTTTAAAATTTTATTTTTGCATTTATATTTTTAATCTAGCTTTAATTTATTTTTATCTATAGTGTAAGGTAGAGCTCTAAATTTAATTTACTTTTGCCTTATGGAAATCCAAATGCCCAGCTGCCATCAACAGGATTTTCATTAACTTTTCTTTTGTTTCTCCCTTTCAGTGTACAATCTGTTTCTTGCTCAGACCCTGATCCACACAAGAAGTGATAAACTGAGTATCTTGCTATGAAATTTAATCAAGATGAGCAGTCATTATGGAAATGTTGGTGCCTCAAATTCTCCCCCTATATAATCATTGATCCGTTATTGATCTTGATTTTTTGTCATAGACCACCAGTAGCTATGGAATTTCTATATATGGGAACTAAAAGGTAAAATTCTGGTTGGAGAGAGAGGCTAGAATACTTCTCTTGAAGTTGATTTTATACAGCAAGTACATATTTTAAGTTAGATGGTTTTTTTGGAGGAGTCGTGAAGAGAAGGCTGATGGAGATTAAACCCTCTGCACGAGTCTAAATTAGTACAGACACAGTATTTGCTTCATTAAAAATTTACTTTCTTTCTCACATCCGGAAACTCCCTTGTCACTAAAAATATTGAACAGATACTCAGGAGGCTCAGCTTTCAAGTTTGTTTTTTTTTCCAAGTTGTTTTCTGTTGATAATTTAACTGTTCTTTCCAAGGGTTTCCCAGTAACAATTGATGCTTCTGATAAAATCAGATTGGCCTCACTTCTTATATTATTTTTTTCTTACAGGCTTGTTACAATCTACATAATTGGATTTGCTTGATTGCTCTAAAGGAGTAAACAAACATGATGAAGGTGGTTTCAGAAAGTGAAAAAAAGGAATAAACATTGATCTATTTTTCTTTTTCTGATGCTAGAAAGAGAACAAGACCATCTTATCAATTAATGGCCCATGTCTCCTAGAAGGTAAAGAACTGCATCAATGGCAGTTAAATTAACAAGACCAGATAAAAACCCTGAATATCGATCCAGAACTCAAACTTAGCCTTCAAGAAGAGAGAGGAGCTCTCCTATTAAGCCTTTAAAATCATGGTATATTTTCTGCTGAACTGCAGTCAGAGGAAAATAAGGGATCTGGCCTTCTCAGTACTCACTGTACAAGAAGGTTTTCATTTCAGAACTACTTTAAAATTGGTGCAGATTCTCATCTGCTTCTTATGGGCTACATTCAGTCCTATCATAACTTAAATGTGGAAAGGAAATTCTCTGAGTAGAGGGAAATAAGGAAGCTCCTCCAGGTTTCTTCATGAGGTCAGCAACCCTGACTGACCAGTAAAATCTTATAAAATACCCATAACATATGGATGGGTAGGTTCTTTGGGCGTCCAAATATAAATAATATGATATTTTCTGTGTTAGGAAAGAATTTTTATGAAGAACCTCGCTATTTATATAATTTCTGAAGTGTTTTCCTTTAAATGCCTATAACAGGGAAAGTAAATATTACAAAGGGCTAATATCCATAATATACATGTTAATTCGGATCCTTTTAGTAGCAGGCACCAAGATACAATTAAGCATGCAAGAGATTTTTTATGGGGAGTGGGAGGGAAGAGTGACCTCTGAAGCAAAAAGAGAGGTGGAGAAGGTGAGGAGACACTTTGGCCCTGATTCAGGTCTGATCCCTATGAAGGAGAGGGAAAGCAAGGAGAATTGGGTAGGAAAAGCCACAGACTGTTGCCAAGTTTCAACCAAACTGATGGAGAGTTTCTGAGACAAAGTTGTCCATTCAAGAAATTTCATGTTTTGCAAGAATGGGACTGCATTAGAACGCCTGATGTGCTTAGCCATTGGTCAGAAGCAGCCTGTGGGAAGTGTGGTGTCAGCACATGGTTGGATCCAGCAGTGAAAAAAGTGGGGCTGTCAGTCAATTATGCTCCCCATAGTAGGAAATCTATGTGACACATTTTCATGGCTGCCATAATATAAAAAGAATTCTTACAAATCAACAAGATAAAAGAGGAAACACCAACATAAAAATGGATGGTGAACATTGTATCAACCAGTCTGTCGGCCACTTAGAACCATTTTCCCACCACTGTGCCCTTTGCATTGCAATGGCTGGAAGAATCTCTGCCAGCAAGATTCTGTGTTGCAATCCACAAATGAGGGGAATTACTATGAGATTTTGGAGGGTGAGGAATAAAGCAAAAGCCATTGTTCATCCTGCAGCAGTCTTGGATGGGGCTGTAGGCTTCAACCAACAGTATACGTGAGGTTTTGCCAGGAGCTCCTGGGTGTCATGCAAATTACTGATGGTCAATGCAGCTCAACTCATCAGGGTAGTTTCCTGATATTCCTGCACTTCCAGACTTCCTGAAAGTTAGTAGCAGCTTTCCCTGTTCTCCCAATGCTTTCCAACCATTTTATAAGCCTCTAATTCCTTGTATTAAATCATTTCCTGCTTGAAGTACCTAAAGCAGTTTCTATGTTGTTTTGTTTTTTAAAATGTTTGCTTCATGGACAAGCAAATCACAAAAGAATAAATGCAAATGTCAAATAAATAAAGAATACAAACTAAAGCAATGAGATTTTTTCACTTATCAGTTGTTTCTTTCATTTATATTTATATATTTATGTACTTGTCTTTTTTAATATAAATACACAAGATTGGCAATGAGTAGAAAAACAGATTCTGCCGTACACTGCTGTTGGGGTTATAAATTTGTAAAACCTTCTGGAGAACAATTGTATTATAACTTAAATATTCATAATCTTTGATCCTCAAATTTCACTAAAAGAAATCACTCCTAAAAAAATTAGAGTACAATATTCTATATAGGGATCTTTTTCAAAATGCAGGCTATAGGTCAGAAATTTTTGAAAAATGTGAGCATCAATCAGTAGAATACTTAAATTTATCATGACATATATAGAGAGTGAAACTGTTGTTCAACCATTATAAATCATATTTTGGCAGACATTTAGTACTATGAGAGTGTGTATGATCACAGTATTGTACAAATTATTTACATACATTATATATGCTCATAATATACACACATATATATGTAAATATATTACTAGGTATATAATTTATGTACATGGATAAAATGCTGGAAAATGTAACAAATCTTTAACAGTGGCTATTTCTCCAGTAGTAGGATTACAGATAATTTTATTTTCTTCCCTTTCTTTTTTTTCTTCTTTATTAGAGAAGTTGTGGGATTACAGGATAATCATACATAAAACACAAGATTCCCATATACCACCCTATTATCAACACCTTGCTTTGGTGTGGTACATTTGTTACAGTTCATGAAAGAACATGTTTATAACGGTACTATTAACTATAGCCCATCATGTACAATAGGCTTCACTGTGTTGTACTGTCCTGTTTTCTTTAAATAAAATTTTATTCTAGTAGCATACATACAACCTAGAATTTCCCCTTTTAACCACATTCAAATGTATAATTCAGTGCTGTTAATTTCATTCACAATGTTGTGTTACCATCACTACCATCCACAATCAAAACTTTATGATGAACCCACACAGAAATTCTGTACAATGTGGATCTGTACAATGTACTCCATCCCCTGGTGACCTACATTCTAGATTCTGACTCCACTAGGCTGCTTATTCTAAAAGCCAGATCTTTTTGTTGGATACCAACATCAAGGCTTCTACACTGTCACTTGGAATCATAAATCCCAGTAAACGACTCCTAATTCCATTGTGTATTGTTTTCTAAGAGAATGATTGACAGATTCTTTTTTTTTTTCCTCAAAACTTTCTAGACTTGCTGACTTGACTTTCTCACTGGTCACTAATAAAAGAGTCCTGCCAATCAAAGGCAGAGGGTCCAAGGTTGATTGCCCAATGGGCACTTGTTCTCCAGTCAGACAGGTTTGTCCTGTCTCCAACACACAGCACTCTACTCTGCAGCTGCTGTTGATTTCCCTTCCTCACTTCTGTCTACCAGTCCCAATCCTGCTTACCCTGCAAGCCCTAAATCAAGTACGGTCTTCCCATGAATCATCTCCAAACCTCCCCATCAGTGGATTCCCAATACATTTAAAGTCTACAGATAGCACCCTTAGAGCCAAGTAAAAGGAGCCTCTGCCTTCCATTTCAGGCTTTAGAAAGTCCATCTCTGACTCCTTCTGGCCATGGCCTTCCCAAAGGGGCAAAGAGTCCATGAGGTTAAGATGACACACCCACTTTGAGCCTGCACCTTCCCTTTCAGACCATGCTCTGGACCCACAATTCCTTGCCCAAAATAGCCACACGACCACTTTCAGAGTCCTTAGGTCTTCATCCTGGGTCCATTCTCTCAAAGGCAGACCACATGACAGGTGTATGCACCCTGAGACCCAAGGAAATTACCAGAAGAAAAAAAAGAAAGAAGGAAGACTAGCGATGTCAGCTTTTAAAACTCCAACTATTAATAAATGACACAAAATCAAAGAGAAGCAACACTCTCTAAAGAGCAACTTCTTATGAAAAGTGAAAAAGAATGTGTGGCACTTTAAAAACACTAAACCATATAAGAAACTACAGCAAGACAATAATGCTTTTTAATCCATTTGTTTAAGAAATGAGAGATGGAGCCTATTTTAAAGGTTTAGAAATGCTCACTTTATTTTTCTGGAAATAAAATTTTATTGCAGTCAGATTTATTGGTTTTTATCTGATTTCACTTGATTCTGAAAATATTTGCAAATAATATAGTTAACCTGCATATGTGGCATAGCAATATGCTTCTTGATAGTAACAGAATCTAGTCTAAGTGTTAATTGAATCAAGCTGTTGAAAGAAACTTTCTCAGGCATTTCTCCGAACACACTGTACACAGCAATATGTCTGGTGAGGGTGCCATTTTTTTCCTATATTTTAAAAATTAAGCCATTTTAAAAGCTATTTACTACAAATAAAAGTCCCCCTCCCAACTTTTTTCAGGTAAAGCGAGGACCCAATCCACTCCAGGTGGAGAAAATAAAAATTACTGCATTACGTACCATGCTTGTTGCTGCAGAGCAATACGGTAACAGCAGGAGATTACGGTACTAGCAGGGGCTACTGCCTCTGTTACGTCAGCGAGAGCTGCAAAGTTCCTTGCCGTTCTTTGCTGGTGTAGAGAGCTGAATATTAAAAGGGTGACTGTGGAGTTATTGGTTGGCTGCAATTTTTTTTTCCTATTTCATTCTTTATTTCAAAAATCTCCAGGTAGAGTGATAGCCAGCTAGGAGCTTAAAGACACCCGTGGTGGAGAGGTGAGTCAGCTGGCGCAAAAGGACTAGCTCTGGTTCTTCGGAGCAACGGTCCCCTCTCACCCAGCCAGAGGGGAGGGTGCAGGGCCGCGCCTGGGACCGAAGCCGCGTCCGCTCCCACCCGCGCGCGGCGGTGTGACCCCGCATCAGCGCTCCAGGTAGGCGTTGGGCGCCGGGTGACCGCAGCAAGCAGGGCCAAGTGAGGGAGCGGAGATCTGCCCCCGGCCTCCGGGTGAGATAGAGCCCCACTTTCCCCAAGCCCCTTCCGCTTTTTTCACCCACTGTTTTGACCAGCACTTTCCCCTTCCCCACACCCCATTTACCTTATTTATTCTGTAAAGTTACCTCCTAGTTAACAAGTGTTTTTTAACCCCTTAAGGTAGGGGGAAATGGATTTCTCTAGTTGCTTGTTTTTAGGACAATCTACAGTATCCCGAGCTTGTGATTCTCACCACAGCCTTTGCCCAGGGGTCCTGCGCCAGGGCCCAACCCCCAGGCTTTAGAAGGCAGGTGGACCCGTTCCTCGGTCCGCTCACTCCTGCCGGATTGCTGACAATCAGTTTTTAGTTGTGGAAACGCGGATTTCTTAAGCAGACTGCGGACCCCGGCCCAGAAAATCTGAGGATCCCCTGTTCGGTGGCGCGAGGGCAAGATTTTTATGCCTGCAAAATGCGCAGTGACTGCCACTTGCAAAGCCCCTTCTGCAAAGGGATACGACCCCATCCTGTCCCTAGCAGCCGGGTGTGGCGTCGCGGCGAGAGCTCTCTAAGGCGGCTGATCCTATGGCGCGCAAAGAGATCCCAGACCCACCTGGAGTCGCGTCCAGACCCCAGGACCCGCCGGACTTTGCTCCGGACCTAGCTCTCGGGCCGGCTTGGCTAGTCCACAGACCCGCGCGCTCCGCAAAGCCCAAGTGTGAATTCCTGGAGCGGGAGTGTGCTCATGGCACTGTCCCTGCGGTCCCCGGGTCGCAGGGGTTCCCTCTCCCAGGCTGCCCCTTCCAGGTGACTGGGAGGCAACCTGTTGTCACAGCAATCCAGTAGATCCTCCGGATTCCACCGGGGGAGGGCTCGGTGCGTCATACACTACCACCGCAGCCGCGCCTCTCGGGGACTTCGGGGATTCTAATTTCGCGGTACGGGATTCAGGCCGCTGGACGCTGTTGCTGTTGCTGTGGAGGTTTGTGTCCTTCAGATCTTGAATCCTGCCTCAGGCTGTGCGACTGAGCGCGAAGGCCGGTTCCAAGCAGCGAGGACTCGGGGGTAGCAGCGCGCGTTACCCCGCGGCGGCGCCCTCGCCGAGGCCGCGCGAAGCTGCTCCCTACCGCAGAGTGGACCTGGCTTGCAGCCCAGGTCCCACTGCCCGTCGAGCCGGACGAGGCCTGGCTCCCCAGGACACCTGGCTCACACTCATCCTTTCTCTTTGGGCTCTTTCAGGAGGACGCAGGCAACGACGCTCCGCCGCCGCCGGGGTCTTGGCAAGCATTTCACGCTCAAGTTCTCCCGCCGGTCCGCCTAGAATCTGGCTCTAGCAGACGCCTCATCCTCTGCAGTCGCGGGACAGCCAGAGTGTCCCTAACTGCGGTCCGGGAGCAGCGCCCAGATGCGCAGAGTCCTGCCTTTGAGCTTCGAAGGCAGATCCAGAGCTGTGTGTGGTTTGGAGGGAGAGACTGGCGCTGGATATTTCAATTACGAATTAATGTAGAATGCAGAATCAGGCAGTGCAGAAAAGCGGACTCCCGTAATTCTTGGATTGCATTTTGCAAGCGTCTCCTCAAACTTCGAATGAAGCCTCGGGTAGGGAAGGAGTTAGGGCCCCGGCCCAGCGCAGCGGCTGGAGAGGGTCCGCGGGCAGCCCCGCATGTCTCTGGCTATGTCGTCTTTAATGCCCTGCCCCTTTGCGTGGCTTTCTGAGGATTATCAGGACTGGCTGGGGTTGCTTTCCACCGGAGCTCTCTCTGACACCCCCAGCCAAACTCTGCGGACAGGACTTCCAGGAGCCTAGACCCTCTGACTCCCTGCTCCCTCGCTCCCGCCTCCGACCCCGCCCGGGGGTGGCCCTCGAGAGCGGCACCTCGCCCGGCCCCGGCTAGGACCATGGTGTTTCTCTCCGGAAATGCATCCGACGGCTCCAACTGCACCCACCCGCCGGCACCGGTGAACATTTCCAAGGCCATTCTGCTCGGGGTGATCTTGGGGGGCCTCATCATTTTCGGGGTGCTGGGGAACATCCTAGTGATCCTCTCCGTGGCCTGCCATCGGCATCTTCACTCGGTCACTCACTACTACATCGTCAACCTGGCCGTGGCCGACCTCCTGCTCACCTCCACCGTGCTGCCCTTCTCCGCCATCTTCGAGATCCTGGGCTACTGGGCCTTCGGCAGGGTGTTCTGCAATATCTGGGCGGCGGTGGACGTCCTGTGCTGCACCGCGTCCATCATGGGGCTCTGCGTCATCTCCATCGACCGCTACATCGGCGTGAGCTACCCGCTGCGCTACCCCACCATCGTGACCCAAAGGAGGGGTGTCATGGCTCTGCTCTGCGTCTGGGCACTGTCCCTCGTCATCTCCATAGGGCCTCTGTTCGGCTGGCGGCAGCCGGCCCCCGAGGACGAGACCATCTGCCAAATCACCGAGGAGCCGGGCTACGTCCTCTTCTCAGCGCTGGGCTCCTTCTATGTCCCCCTGGCCATCATCCTGGTCATGTACTGCCGGGTCTACGTGGTAGCTAAGAGGGAGAGCCGGGGCCTCAGCTCTGGCCTCAAGACCGACAAGTCGGACTCGGAGCAGGTGACGCTGCGCATCCACCGCAAAAAGGCCCGCGAAGGGGGTGGCGGCGGGATATCCACTGCCAAGCACAAGACACACTTCTCCGTGAGGCTCCTCAAGTTTTCGCGGGAGAAGAAAGCGGCCAAAACGCTGGGCATCGTGGTGGGCTGCTTCGTTCTTTGCTGGCTGCCTTTCTTCTTAGTGATGCCAATTGGTAAGTCCTTAAACACCTCATCCTAGTACTTAGGGGTCTTCACCCTCTTCCCCTTTTGCTACCCCAAACTCACAGTCGGGGTGAAAGAGGAAGGACCTGCGTTTCGCACAGCAAAGCTAGGGATAGGTTGAAAAGTCTCCCTTGTCGCTGAATTTTCATTCTTTTTCTACTCCAATTCATTTGTAGTATGATAGAAAGAACTTTTTCAAATACTGTAAAGTGGCTTCCAGCTGATGCAGATTAATTGGTCTGCTTAATAAGAAAGTCGACGTTGCTTAATGCCTTTAAGCCTGTGTTTAAATTAAATACATTCTGCCTCTATCAAGTCTTTCAGCAGGTATTTCTTAGGTGGGACTGTGGAATGCCACTTTAACCTCTGCTATGAATTTTGAATTCTCTTGGCCTGAAAATAATCATCGTACTTATTCTGGACAAATGTGTAATTTTACAATAAGATTAGATTATCCATAAGGCCTAATTATAATGATATGCTTATGTTCATAATCTATGCTCATTTTATTTTCTGGATTCTGTATGGAAGAAAGTGTGGTGAGCCACTACCAGGAAGGAAAAAAAAAATGATTTTTTTTCCAAGCCCATTTAAACCCTAAAGAATTTATCATACTGTTTCCAATAAGTAAATACTCAATCTTTTGTTTTAATAGTAAGTATGAAAACAAACACAATGTTTATCCAAAATCATCCAGGAAGTTGCAGATGACACTGTTTAAAAATAATACAATAATGTTACAAATCCAATTTTTGCAGATGCTAAATTAGCTGTTGTCAAAACTGATTAGCTCGTTATGAGTAGCAGCAAGCTGATCCAGTTGGAATAGTCATCCTTCTCTAAAAGGCCTTCAATGAAATTGCAAAATAGTTGTTGGCTATTTTTAGTTTGTGAGCTCAAATATAGACCCACACATTGGTTACCTACTGGCAACAAAAAGTCGTGATAAAACTGATTAAAAGTCATTTTCCAAGACTTTAGAACCCAATTTAATGGCATGTACTTAAAGTACTTTTAATTTGCAACTCTGTATAATAACAGCTATTATTATTTTTGAGTGCCAACTATGTTCCAGACATTTTACCAAGCCCTTTACTTCATCCCTTCTTTCAGCAACTCAGTGAGATGTGCATTAGCATCTTGAAACCACAAGTGGGGAGAGAGGAATCTTTAGGCACTAGAACTACACTGGCTAATACCATAGCCAACAGACACATGTGACTCTTTAAATGCAAATGCAAATGAATAATATAAAATTAAATTAAATTAATTTTTGGTCCCACTCACCAAATTTCAAGTTCTAAAGAGCCACAGGTGGCTAGTGACTACTGCTTTGGACTGCAGAAACATAGAACATTTCTATCATTGTAGAAATTTCTGTCCAACACTGCTGCTTAAGAGATCCTTCTCAGCCTACTCCCTGAACTTCAACTGTGTCCATTGTTATTGCTTGCTGTGCTCCTGGAAGTACATCACAGCTTTGAATTTATTTCTATAATGCTCTGCCTGAGCTACTGCCTGTTTATCTCCCTACCTGCATTCCATCTCTTAACTTCCTCCTGAAGTTTGCACATTTACTCATTCATCCATTCACTTGACAAGTTTGTGATGGGACAGAAAACTGGATCAGATTAGGGGACATACAAAGTCAGATGGTAGAAAGAGTCCGGGAATGATAGGTGACCTGGGAGTCTAGGATTTCCGGTGGTGACTGACAACAAAGGCACAAGAGGGTTGATAGGCTGGGTCCTGATGTCCTCTGTGGGAAGGTGGATGCTGTGATTTAATTATAGCCTCCCTCTTGAAGCTGGTCCCTAAGAGAGTTAGTAATGTTAAGGTGAAGATGTTATGGTGGAGTGACATCATGGTAAGACAGGGGCATTTGGAATCAGTGAGCTTGATTTGAAACCTAGTAAGGGTGGCATAATAGGAGGGAAATTGAAATCATGTAGTTAACAGTGTCCTACTAGGCTGCTAATAGGACAGAAGACCCCCAAACCCACAAATCTGTGGCCCACAGTTTCCTCTTGACACCAAATGAGTAAGAGAATCTCTTTTCCAGCATATAGTGGCTGTATAAGTACCTGGCGCTATGTTAGACAGTGAGGAAAAAAAAGATGAATAAAACACCTTCCCTTGCAACAAGAGCTTCACAATTTAGATAAAGACACAAATTGTGAACAGTTATTACAAGTCATAGGTTGGTGCTCAATTCTTTACAGAAAAATAAATATGCCATTGTATTAGCATGTTCAAGGAACATGAGCTTTTAAGTATGACAAGTACTTTCTTGGGAAGGAGAGAGTATCAGTGTGCTCTAGGCTGCTAGAGAACAGTGGGATTAGAAACTGAAACCAGGCACAGAGATGAGTGTGGTATTCAAAGCTGAGAGGTGAAGCACCTGTGTGCTAAAGGGGACCTGCCCAGGATAACCAGGTGGGTACCACTGAACTTCGTCACCAAAGATGCCTCCTCTACCTGGTGAGAAGACTATCTCCTCTTTGCCTCCATTCCTCCCTCCTTCCCAGGTTTCTCCCCACCAAGGCTGAGCTTGTTGCTGGGCTGAATAGTGTAAGTGCAGGTGGGAATCTGGTTTGTGTGCTCCCAAGTCAAATCTTGCTAATCTTGTTTCCGTTCTGCTTCCTAAATGTTTGGCTAAAACTCAGAACCTGTTGAGTAGGTGGGTATGTGGGTAGGTGTCACATTTGAGATTGTTATTAGCCCTTTATAACTTGGAATGAATGTTTTTAAAAATGAAGTTTGATTATGGAGATGAATATTGAAAATATGAAGGTTTTAGCTTTCAAATTATTTGACAAGGAAGGGTACAAATGTCCTTCACAGGGAGGATCTGGTGCCTGAAATATGTGGATGGTCTTTGCCAATTTTATCCTCTTGTCCAGAGCTCACTAGTCCTAGAGACAGTGTGGTCAGGAGGAAAAAGTGTTGACTTGAAATTCAAGCCTAGGCCTTATGTGTCATAAAATCAGGGAAGTAACAAATATCAGTTGCCTAGCACAGTGCCTAACATAGAGCAGATGGCAGGAGAGGTTAATCCTGTCAGAATTCATAGGCTGACAGGTTATTACTCCTGTCAGAATTCATAGGCTGACAGGCTATTACTGATATATCAGTAGACAGATGCCGACACGAGATGTGGATGCCCTTGGATGTCTGAGACC
The DNA here is from genome assembly GCA_004027775.1 of Bradypus variegatus. Taxonomy (NCBI): domain Eukaryota; kingdom Metazoa; phylum Chordata; class Mammalia; order Pilosa; family Bradypodidae; genus Bradypus; species Bradypus variegatus. Next base: position 11,919 of record PVKY010005947.1, read on the forward strand.
ATCAGAAGGCAAGGGCTGAAGGGGCACCACATTTATGAAGGATAGGAGACAGCACAGTGGTGGAGGAGAGAATACTTTCTAGGCAGGTCTTTTGGTGAAGGTAGAGCTGGCAAGGATTTTATCAGGTAGAAACAGTGAGGAAGAAAATTATTTACTCATTCATTCAGCAAAATTTACTGAGAGAATAGAGAGCAGAAAGGACCAAGATAGCAGCAAGATGCTCCAGGGTGCGGTTCCCCCAAAGAATATTTGAACAACAAGCAAAAACTGACAGAGCCAGTTTCCTCAGAACTCCGGAAAACAGGTAAAGGGTTGCAGTAACTGGGCAAGTGAAAAATCAAGGAAACACAGCTTTTAAAAATGGTAGAAGCTCATATCACCCTTGCTGGCCCCTCTCCCATCCCAGTGCAGTGTACAGCATACATGCACACCCATTGTGCACCCCTGGCCCTGTTCTGGTGACAGCACACTGACCACACTGCAGTGCCTGTGAGTTGGTGCCTGTGTGTCATGTGGCAGCTTGAAAAACTGAAGGAGGAAACTCTTTTCTGGCTCACCCTCCTGCAACTTGCCCTACAGGCAGAAGCATCTTGCAGCCAACTAAAAAAAGTATAAGAAACAAATTGAAGAAGCCTGGGGCAAAGGATTACTTCCTTTAAATCGTACAATACAGCACTTAGGAAAGTCTGTTTCATGGGGAATAGAGGGGACATTTATTTCTTGTAAATAGAATTCCTAAGGCCACCAGCAAGCACAAGCCCAGGACAAGAAGCAAGTTCAAAAAAGGAAGAGAAGAACCTGCTTTTCACATTTTTCCCCTGGGCTGATCTTGATGAGACAGTTAAAGTTTGAAGGGGGCACAAGCCAATGCAGAGCCAGTTTGTAAAGTTATTTTTACGTTGGTTTGTTTTTGTTAGCTCCTGGCTTTCAAGGAAGTCTCGGTTATATCATTATCTGGATACAAACTTAAGGAACAGACAGCTCAGGGACTAAATCCCAAAGTTAATACTTTAATATATTAAAATGTACATTGTGCAACAAAAAGTCACAAGACCAGCAAAGAAACAGGAAATGATGGCCCATCCAAAGGAAGAAGCAAAAAAATCCAGAAACCATCAATGAAGAAGACCAAACTCTGAACATACCAGACAAAGACTTACAAAAAAAAAAAATTCTCAATATGATCAAAGACATAAAGGAAGACAGAGAAAGAACTAAAGGATAACAGAAAAACAATGAATGAACAATATGAGAATCTCAATAAAGATAGAAAATTTTAAAAAGAAACCAAACAGAAATACTGAAGTTGAAGACCACAACAGCTAAAGTAAAAAATTCCTAGGAGGGTTGTTTCAGCTTGCTAAAGCTGCCAGAGTGCAATGTACCAGAAATGGGTTGGGTTTTACAATGGGAATTTATTAACTACAGTTTGCAGTTCTTGGACTGTCAAAATGTCCCAACTCAAAGCATCAACAGGACAATACCTGGACTCTGAAGACAGGCCGCCAGCATCTGGGACACCTCTGTCACATGGGAAGGTACATGGCCAGCATCTGCTGGTCCTTCTTTCCTGGGTTTGATTGCTTTCAGCTTTTGGCTTCAGTGGCTTCCTTTGTAAGCTTCTGTGGGTGTGTCTTGTCTCTCAGCTTCTCTGAGGATTTTTCCATGAGCTTCTCTCAGTTTCATCTCTTAGATTTCCTGGCTTTTTCTATCTTTTATCCTCTCAAAAAGAACTCCAGTAATAGGATTAAGACCCACGCTGGGGCAGGCCTTAACTGAAATAACCTAATCAAAAGGTCCCAGCCACACAACAGGCCTGCACCCACAGGAGTGGATTAAAAGAACATGGCCTTTTCTGGGGTACATAACAGCTCCAAACTTCCACAAGGGTTTCAACAGAAGATTGAAGCTGGCAAAAAGAAAAAAAAAAGAATCAGTGAGCTTGAAGACAAGGCAATTGAAATGATTTAGTCCGAGAATCAGAAAGAAGAGAAAATGAAAAAAACTGAATGGATTCTAAGAAACCTGTGGGATGGCATCAAGCATACCATGTATACATAAAAAGAAGAGAGAAAGGGGCAGAAGGAATATTCAAGGAAATAATGGCAGAAAACTTCTCAAATTTAACAAAAGACATGAGGATGCACTTTCAAGAATCCCAACAAACCCTAAACAGGGTAAACTCAAAGAGAACTATGGCCAGACACTTAGCAACCAAACTGTCCAAAGTCAAGGAAAAAGAGAGCATTCTGAAGCTGCAGGAGAAAAGCAAGGAGTTATGTCTAAGAGAATCCCAGTAAAAGTAAGTGCTGATTTCTCAACAGAAGCCACGGAGGCAAGAAGCAGTGGGAAGAAGAAATATTTAAAGTGCTGAAAGAAAATAACTACCAACAAAGAATTTTATATCCTGGGAGACATTCTTTAAAAAATGAGGGAGAGATTAAGATATTCCCAGATAAACAAAAGCTGAGGGTGTTCCTCACCAGTAAACCTGCCCTATAAGCAGTGCTAAATGGAGTTCTTCAGGCTGAAAGGGAAGAACACTAGACAGGGGAAGTGGCATAAAGAAATAAAAACCTGTGTTAAAGGTAACCATATAGGTAATATGGGTAATTGTAAAATAAAAAACATGGAAATTTAACAATGCACTCTTAAACAACCAGTGGGTCAAAGAAGTAAGCACAAGGGAAATTAGGAAATATCTTTCTTTCACTACATCTTCTCCAACACTTATTGTTTTCTGTTGTTTTTTTTTTAACAGCAGCCATTTTATGGGCATGAAACAGTGTGGCATTGTGGTATTGATTTTCATTTCCCTAATGGCTAATCCTAAGCAATTTCTCTTATGCTTTCATTGGTATATCTTCTTTGAAGAAATGCCTGTTTAAGTCTTTTGACCATTTTTAAATGGGTATTTGTCTGTTTGTTTTTTGAGTTGTAAGATTTCCCATGTAATTTCTAAAAAATGTTTTATTCAACTAGCATATATTTCCCCTTTTAACCACATTTGAATATATAATTCAGTGCTGTTTTCATGTCCACAATGTTGTGCTATCATCACCACCATCCATTACCAAAACTTTTCCATTGTGCCAAAGAGAAACTGTGTACATTTTAAGCCTCAACTCCCTCCTCCCTACCCGCACCATTTCCCCTAGCAACCTGAATTCTAGATTCTTTCTCTATGAGTTTCCTTATTTTAATTTTTAAAAAATCAGTCAGGTCATACAATATAGATACTTTTGTGTCTCTCTTGTATTACTCAACATGATGCCTTCAGGTTTCATCCATGTTATTGCATGTATCAGAACCTCATTACTTTCTTGGACTGAAAAATATTCCACTGTATATATAACCATGTTTTGTTTCCTATTCATCAGTTGATGGACACTTGGGTTGCTTCCATCTTTTGGCAATTGAGAATAATGCCACTATGAATATCAGTGTGTAAATATCTATTCAAGTCCCTGCTTTCAGTTTTTCTAAGTATGTGCCCATAATTGGGATTGCCAGATCACATGGTAATTCTGTCCTTAACTTTCTGAGGAACTGCCAAACTGTTTTCCATAGAGGCTACACCATTTTACGTTCCCGCCAGTAGTGAATGAGTGTTCCTATTTCTCCACATCCTCTCCAACACTTGTAATTTTCTGTGTTTTTAAATAGTAGCCATTTTAGCGGGTGTGGGATGATATGTCTTGGTTTTGATTTGCATTTCCCTGTTGGCTGATGATGTTGAACATCTTTTCATGTGCTTTTTGACCATTTGTATATCTTCTTTGGAAAAATGTCTATTCAATTATTTTGCCCATTTTTTAATTGGATTGTTTGTCTTTTGTTTTTGAGTTGAATTTCTTTGTATTTTGTAGATTTTAAACCCTTATATCTGTGGTTTCCAAGTATTTTCTGCCATTGTGTAGGTTGTTGTTTTACTTTCATGATAAAATCCTTTGATGCACCAAATTTTTTAGTTTTGATGAATCTCTTATTTAATTTTTTTTTCTTTGCCTCTGCTCTGGGCCTAAGGTCCAAGGAACCATTGCTAATATAGGGTCCTAAAGATGCTTCCCTATGTTTTCTTCTAGGAGTTTTATAGATCTGTCTCTTATATTTAAATCTTTGATCCCTGTTGAGCTGATTTTTGTATTTGGTTGTGCCAGTTTGAATGTATTACATTCCCCAAAACACCATTATCTTTGATGCAGTCTTGTGTGGGCAGACCTATTAGTGTTGATTAAGTTGGAAACTTTGGGTTAGGTTGTTTCCATGGAGGCATGGTCCTGTTCATTCAGTGTGGGCCTTGATTAGTTCACTGGAGCCCTATAAAAGCTCAGACAAAAGTAGCTCATGGCTAACTGCAGATGAGAGACAGTTTGAAGACGGCCGTTGAAAGCAGACTTTTGCTCCAGAGAAACTAAGAGAGGACAAATGCCCCAAGAGCAACTGAAAGTGACATTCTTAAGAGGAATGACAGTCAAGAGGGACATGTTGAAGAATGCACAGGAGCTGAAAGAGGAGCTGGAGCTTACAGAGACATTTTGGAGAATGTCATTTTGAAACCCCACCTGGGAGCAAGCAGATACCAGCCACGTGCCTTCTGAGCTAACAGGTTTTCTGGACAACAATGGCCATCCTTCAGTGAAGGTACCCAATTGTTGATGTCTTACCTTGGATACTTTATGGACTTCAGAATGTAACTTT
>PVKY010005949.1:0-16619 GCA_004027775.1 Bradypus variegatus
TGTGTGTGTGTGTGTGTGTGTGTGTGTGTGTGTGTGTGTGGAGATGTTGGGGAAGGCACTGGAGGAATGGGAAGGGGGTCTGAGCAGCTGAATGGTAAAAAGAATTTGTGAAGGGCTGAGAGAGGTACAGGGTGAGTCCAATTAGTGGTCTTTGACTCTGGCCTCAGCAGACCCCACCAGGTTATTAGATTTACTGATGTGTTTGTGATTTGGTAAGAGAAAGGATTTTGCTGAGTGCCAAGTTCTGTTAAGGAGGGGCTGGAGTCTGTATCTTTTCCCAGTTTGTCCCCCTCTGCTGCCAAATCCTATTATTATGTTCCTGTCCTCTGGTATGTTACTGCGGAATAGAGAGGCATCAGAATTCAGATGCCTTCTGGACCCCTCCCTGCTCCAGCTCTGGGGTTTGGGTTAGAGAGTTTCTGAAGGGGAGCACAGCTGTGACCTCCCAGCCCATGTTCCAGCTGGCCCATGGAGGAGCAATAACCTCTCCTTCCTGTGGAGAATGTTTTTGGCTAAATCTCCTCAACCCTGGCAGAACATTTCTCCACCCCAGTGGGGCCTGGAGAAGATCAAGGAGAGACCAGAGCCTGGTTTCTCAGCCCCAATCTGAGATCCCAATGCAAATAAAAACTTCAAATTGTGCCAAGCCAATGAAATACCTGAGCACCTGGTGCATTGTCCTGCCTCTGCATTGCTGTTTTTATTTATTTTATTTGTACCCACTCTGAGGTACGTTCCTAATCCTTGCACCAGCTCTATGTAAAACAGCTCAGTAGAGGTTAGTAGAGGGTGGGCGCAAGGGGTACATCTATATCTTCTGCCCTGACTCCTAAGAAGAGAGATGCCCTAAAGTAGATTTTCACCATTTTAGGGAATATATATTTCTTTGAGAATCTGATTAAATTTTACCCCCTGAAGCTCTTAAATCCATGTGAAGAAGTACTGCCCTAGAAGGAGGGGTCAATTATAAATACTCCTCCTTCCTGGTTCCTGTACATTCTGAGACTTTTCCTTTCCACCCGATCCAGGCTGAAACCACCTCCATAATGCCACTCTCAGGAACCCCGGCGCCCAACAAGAAGAGGAAATCCAGCAAGCTGATCATGGAACTAACTGGAGGTAGGGTATGGATGCACCTACTTGGTATGGGACATTTTATTAAGAGCATCTCTGACCCAAGAGTCCCAGAAATATAGTATGTTTATATATATAAATACACACACACACACACACACACACACACACACACACACACACCTTAAGGTGACAAGACAAGAGCAATTCCAGTGGGTAGGGGAAGCAGGGAGAAGGGAAAAAGCACTCAACATTGACTACTCACCCTTTTACCCTTTTCACCTTGTAATCTGAGACACTACCCTGCCATATTATCCAGCACACAGGTCCAGGACCACAGGTCCACATGTCAGTGGGGTATGTTTTGAAAAGAAATAATATATGACAGAGACTTGCACAGAGTAAGGTCTCAATAAATGGTTAATTTCCTTAATTTTTCCCCCAGAGGTAGGGAGCTTGTGTAAGCACTTAAATGGGAAAACTGAGCAGAGGGTTTCGGGCAGGTGTGCATGTGTGTGAGGAGTCTCCCAATATCCAGAGGCTGTCTGGACACACAGGATTGGCCTTTGGAATTTCCCCCATGCCATAAATTCCTCAGTGGCTTGCACCTATGATGTTCCTTTACTCCTTTGCCCCTCACTCCTTTTCCATGCCCATTTTATCTGATTCACCCTCTCTACTCTAGTATCCCCACTGTCTCCACTCTGCACTCCAGTTCCTATGTATTCTCCCAACTCCAAACCCAGGAAATCAAAATCCCTCACAAACTAGTCAGAGTTTGATCAGCCATTGCGGACAGCACCTGCTCATAAGGGATCACTACAGGGACACACAGACTTACTTATGGATGGGGTTTGCAGTCTGAGTCCAGAAAACCCTATTCTTTCCCTTGCCTCTTCCTCCCCATCTCCCTGAAAGGTGGGCAGGAGAGCTCAGGTCTGAACCTGGGCAAGAAGATCAGTGTGCCAAGGGATGTCATGTTGGAGGAGCTGTCGCTGCTTACGAACCGGGGCTCCAAGATGTTCAAACTGCGGCAGATGCGGGTGGAGAAATTTATCTATGAGAACCACCCTGATGTCTTCTCTGATAGCTCAATGGTGAGTCCTGAACCTTCCCACGCTCTCAAAGCCTGGTGCCTTTTCTGATAGTTTCTTGGGCTTTCAATCTCCAAAATACCATAAATCTCTCCTCCCTGCAAATTCATAAGCTCATTAAGCCCCCAGATATATTGAGACCCTAATAGCATACCCTAAGAGCTTTCACCTCTGAAACTTGGTCTCTATCTTAGAACTCATGAAAGCAGGTGGTAGTGGTGGTGGTGTACCACACCCTCACAGAGAAAATTCCTTCCCAATTTGGGTGAGTGTTAAAGGTAGGTTTTCCAGATAAAATACAGGACATCCAGTTCTGTATTTTGAACTTGAGATCCACAACAAATACATTTTTAGTATTTAAGTATGTCTCATGCAACATTTAGAACATAAAACAAAACAAAATAAAAATACAGGATACCCAGTTAAATTTGAATTTCAGATATACAGTGAATAATTTTTTCATGTAAGAATGTCTCATGTGATATTTGGGACATATGTATACTGAAACTGTCCTTTTCCCAGATCCTGTGTCCCCTACTCAGCTCCTTTTCCAAAGAAAGAGAAGTAGGGATTGGAGAGGGGCCAAGCACAAGATGTTACCATTGAGAAGGAGGAGGTCTTCTCCATTTTCTTTCTTCCTCCTCCACTTCCCTTGGTGGGTGTGGGTGGGTGGGTGGAGTGGTGCAGAGAGTGGAAATGAAGGCCTACATGGAGCCAGGGACAGGAGTATCTGTCATTGGCTCTTATGTAGGAGCAGAGTAAAAGTGCTGACTGGTCATATCTAACTTTAGGAAGCCTAAAGCCCTCCTCCCTGTTTGGGTCTGGTTACACTGGGTGGTGCAGGGGGTGTGCATGCTGGGATGGCCAGGAGAGCCTCCTGAAGGAGCTAGGCGGGGTTATTTTTAGGCTTTGTGGCTGAATCTAATGTTGCCCTTTTGGCCACACTTCCCCCTACCCACTACAATTTCACTGTCAGGAAGTCCTGGTCCAAGAGGCACCAAGAGGAGGAGGGAGAGGAGAGGAAGAAGGAGAGAGAGAAGAGAGTTCTGTGTGTTGGGCAAGCTGAGGAGGGGAGAGGGCAGATCTTTCTCTAGTTCTTCAGATCTTAAGGCTGGGTTCTCCAGGCCAACCCCATCCTCTCAAATTGTGGCTAACTAGGCAGAAGTCTTGGTCCTCTTTACCTTGGCAAGGAAGGAGGAAGGGTGTGTGTGTGTGGATAATGATTTGTTCCCTCCTAAGGTGTAATTGGAGAAACTGAGCCAAGGGGGTCTTACCTCTGAAGGAGAGTTCAATTCCTCTCAGCTGGGCTATCCACCAGCCAGCTATTAGAGGAAAGAATTTCAGAGGATTCAGTATCTTCTGGTTGGCCACTGTTTTTGATTACCTCTTCCCCTTTTGTATACACCTCTTTCTTGGTATATCCCCTTCACCTACTGCTAACCTTCCCCTCACTCTGTCCTTTCTTTTCAGGATCACTTCCAGAGGTTCCTTCCAACGGTTGGGGGACAGCTGGGTACAGCTGGTCAGGGATTTTCCTACAGCAAAGGCAGCGGCAGAGGCCAGGCAGGGGGTGGTGGCTCTGCCGGACAGTATGGTTCTGACCAGAAGCACCATCAGGGCCTTGGGTCTGGATCGGGGGACACAGGTGGCCCTGGGGGCCAGGCTGGCAGGGGAGGAGCTGGCACAGCAGAGGTTGGCGAGACAGGAGCAGGCAAGTACCCTTTCCCAAGAGTAATGTGTTCCATCTCTTAGAGCAGGGATGTCTCCAAGAATGAGGCCTAGGCTGGGTGTGGGGAGCAGGACAGGACGGCTGAGATATAGAGATGTGTCTATTCCATCCAGGAGCCTTTTTTCAGTAACCTTTCTGGCTTTTCAGATTCAGTCACAGATCTGACCCCACACCGTCACTGTGCCACAAACCTTATACATATATCAAGTGTTATTCCTCTGGTCCCTAGCTCCAACAGCTTCCCTAGTGCAGGGGTGTGGGATAAACTTCTATGGCTGCTAACTGCCATTATTTGACTTACTTTTCTTTCCCATGGCGGCCAGGAGACCAGGCAGGTGGAGAAGGAAAACATATCACTGTGTTCAAGACTTATATCTCCCCATGGGAACGAGCCATGGGGGTTGACTCTCAGCAGAAAATGGAACTTGGCATTGACTTGCTGGCCTATGGGGCCAAGGCTGATCTCCCCAAATACAAGTCCTTCAACAGGTAGGGGTGGGGTGGGGGGGAAGGAACTAGATGCATGCCAGTGTGTGGTACTATGTTCTCAATTGGAATGGAGACTTTGGTTCAGATGTTTTAGAAGGACGCTGAGGAGGGATGGTAGGAATATGGAAGTTCTAATTGAAGGCCTTTGCTCTTCTTAATCTAGCTCAGAGAATCAGTGCAGTGTGAAGGAAACATTTGCTAGGAGGTAGGATATGAATTCCAGTTCATAGGTCATTTATTTGCTGTGTGAGCACGGGAAAATCACCCTACTTCTGAGCCTTGGTTTTCTCAACTGTAAAATGGGAATAATATGTTACTTCTGAGGATCCCTTCCATTCAAGGTTTCAGGATTCCATAACTCTCTCTGTACTATGATTCTTTTTCCTTACACTGTACTTACAGTGCAGTTCTAAGTATCTATTCTTTTGGAATTGGTCTTCTGTGGACCATGAATAAGAGATTTGTGGTGAAAGTGGGATAGAGAAGTGTTTTTGCATTTGGTCCCAATGAGCCTGGATTTCTCAGGGAATATTAATTCCTTTTAGCCTGGCCACCCACTACTAGAAGTGAGGTGTGTATGTGGGGTCTCTATATTATAATTTAAGGTGGCCTCAGACCCATGGGTCCATAGTTCTTGGGGTCACTTTCTCTGAGATTCTGATTTGGGTCACAACTATGAGACCCTCTATCTAGGACCCACTAGATTCCTTCTCTCAGCTTTGTAAAACAAGCAAAGAAAGAAGAACAACAGAGTGCCAAGAGGAAGAAGACTAAGGAGCACAGAAGCAATATTGCTACAATTCACAGACTTTCCATCCTCAAGACAGGGTAATATCTCACTTATAAGGCAGTGTTCTTGTTCTGGTTTTTAATTAAATAATGTATCTCCTTCTCAGGACGGCAATGCCTTATGGTGGATATGAGAAGGCCTCCAAACGCATGACCTTCCAGATGCCCAAGTTTGACTTAGGGCCCCTGCTGAGTGAACCTCTGGTCCTCTACAACCAGAACCTCTCCAACAGGCCTTCTTTCAACCGAACCCCTATTCCCTGGCTGAGCTCCGGGGAGCCTGTAGACTACCACATGGATATTGGCATCCCCTTGGACGGAGAAACAGAGGAGCTGTGAGGTGTTTCCTCCTCTACTTTGCATCAAGTGTCCCCTCTCTGGTTCCACTTTGGAGAGGGAATGCTGAGCAGGATACCCTCATTGTAAATCCAGTATCCTTGTGGGAATGGAGGAAAGGAGGAAAAAAAAAGGAGAGATCTGCCCTTTCATCCTTCACTCCTAGTCCCCATTCCAAGCATTCTTCCTTGCCAATTCAGAGCTCCCCTTCCACTTGCTCCATATGGAACCTGCTCTTTTATGGAATTTGCTCTGCCACTGGTAAATAAACTTCAAGGAAATGAACTCGTTCTTCCTCTGATATTTGAGGGCAGACAAAAGCTGAGGTTAACAATGCACAGAGACTAATTAAAGCCAAATACTAAACATTCATAATTCATACTTCAAGACCAGACTTATCTCTGGCTGCTTACACACCCATACCACATCCACACCTATGAAACCACATTTATAGGAATATACAAAGCCATACTTATTCAAGAGAACATGAGACAATCATGGACAAAGACACATGCTGACCCATGTGTGGGCAAAGCTAAGAAGCTATTTTGTGTGCACTGTGATTGGGAAAACATGTTGGTGACCTTCGCATTAGCTCTCTTTATATAATTAATTAGAAGCTTGGATAATCAGGGTTATCCATTGCTACAGAATAGAGCATGCCATAAAATTTACAGATGCCACCAGAGTGGGTTTAAGAATATATGTGTCAAAGGTTACAGATTCCAAGAAGGATGAAAAAGAATAGGGAACCATGTAGAATTCAGAAAGGAGTGGGAGAAACCAACTACAGTTACAGTGTGCTTGGCTCTGTGTGAATATGGCAAGAAATGATCTACGGGTTACAGAGCACTGCAGTGGTACCCTGAAGGCACTGTGACTAGGAAGAAATGATGAGAGCCCAATAGGAATAAGCAACAAATAAAATAACCTTTTTATTGTGCTAGCATCCCAGACTCACTCCCATATTCCACAAAGAGTGATGCAAACTAGGAAGAATAAAGAAATGATTCAATAGGTCCTGGAAAAATAACTTCTGAGGAGAAATGGCTGAATTTCAGCCAATCTGAGCTGCTAGTGGTGATAAGTTGCTGGACGTTACATTACACTGATCCAATTTTAATGGACCCTGGATCACATGATATTTACCCTGGTCACCTTCCTTTATGACCTAAAGAATGAGTTTTAGGGGATTCATAACCCTTCTAAACTTGGAAACAAATTTCTATTTCTATGTGCATTTTTCTTTGGAAAAGGTGTCATAGTTTGGGTTTCTCCTCAAAAAGACTCTGAAACAAAGATTTGGATGCAAGTAGTTCGTTTGGGGGGGGTGATCCCAGAAAGTTAAGCAGGATAGGGAGTGGGAGGAGAGTCAATAAAGGATGTTTTGGGCAACTGGGGCCTAATCCCACTGGGGACTTTCTGAAAACAATGCTCTTCAAAAGAGTGATCCATAGATGAGCAGCATCATTGTCTCCTAGGAAATTGGTTAAAAATGCAAAATGCAACTCTTAGACCCAGGAATCTGTGGCTTATTATTTCTTTCCAGATGATTCTTACCCGCTAGTAAATTTTGAGAAACGCTACTTAAGAACATATCTCAAGTTACTCACTGAAGGGTAAGGAATTGGAATATTTATACACTAAATCCCATCTCTCCTTGGCTGTGGATTGTTCCTGGGAATGTTAACTCTGTTGACACTTCTAGGAAGAGCTAAGAATGCTCCTTTGGTCAAACAAAGCCCCCAGGCAGAGAGGTACTCAAGTGTTTGAGGTAGGAAGCTATATAGGATCTGTCTACCAAAGCTCTAATGGACTCTGGTATGGGTTGAGGGGATATGAATGGGGCATAGAATGCTATCATTGCACTCTCAGGTTTATAAGTCTGTGAGCCCCCAAAAGCTTAAGGACTACAAATTTCTTCAACAAATGCTTTTTGAGTGCCTACTGTATACCAGGTACTATAATAGGCATCAGAGGTACAAAGACAAATGACAACTTATGTTACAAAGAGCTTTCACAGTTAACCAAAAAGTAATTATTAAATAGCTACCCTTAAAATTGGGGGGGGGGCAGTCAGACAAAGGCTCTGAAAACCTAGAAATTTAATTTTTTCAAGCTCAGAATGTCTGAAATTCAAAATATAATGAAAAATCATGATGTAAGTTTGTTAGTTTATGGGAAGCCCAGGTTAGTTGCAAAATTATCTCCTCAGTAGAAAAGTCTACTTAGAAGTCAAATTATTATCAGAAGTTTAATTGGTAAATATGAAATAAAAATATGAAGAGTGGAATAAACGTCATAGAATACATCATCAAACAATGGGGGCTTACTGCATTCAAGTGCTTGCTTGTACAGGATCTAGCCAGAAATCTAGTCAAATTCTCAATCTTTGCCTGGACGCCAGTCTTCTGTTAAAACATCCTTTCTTCAAAAATGTTTCATACATTTGAATCCACAGTTCACTGAATTGTACATTTCCCACAGAAAATACTGTCTATAGGCATCTTCTGTTTGGCCTTCATTGTGTCTTAACAATCAGAGGCAGCCCTTCCAGATTGGGAGCTAGTACTCTCCAGTGGGTTCTAGTCTCCACTACTACCTATTGTTTTACACTAGGTCATCTTCTTTTATTAATGTTACTTGCCTAGTCTCTGCAGCCATTTGAGTTAGCAACTTCAAAGATTTCTTTTATATAAACCACATGCCCATAGTAAGGCTCCAGCTCCCTCTACCTCCAGTCACCTCCACAGCTCACTCCGTAGCCTACAGGTTGGAGCTGCGTTATTCAATACAGCAGCCACTAGCGGCAGGTAGCTATTGGGCACTTGAAATCTGCCTAGTCTGAATTGAGGTGTTCTGTAAGTATAAAACAACAGATTTTGAAGATTTGGTATGAAAAAAGAATGTAAAATATCTCTTTAATAATTTTTAGTATTGATTACAAGTTAAAATATTTTGAATATTTTAGGTTAAATAAAACATTATTAAAATTAATCTCACCTGTTTCTTTTTACTTTTTAAAAATGTGGCTAGTAGAAATTTAAAGTTACATAATGTAGTTTGCATTATTTTTCTATAGGACAGCACTGGTCTAGACTAAAGCTTCCTATGAGAGCTTTTCAAGGACTGCAAGAGGTGAAAAGGAATCCTCTGTTATTTCTACTCTCTTACTCGTCCCCTCTGGGTTTTACTCTTCCTTGTTGACCAAAGTTCTCTAAAGCCACATTCTGTTCAAGGTGCTACTCAATCAATCTGCATTTACAATTGTCCCAGAGTAGAGAGAAAGCTGAGAATCATTAAGCAAAAATATGTCAACGCGGTGGTAAGCAACAAGTGCAAAGCTCAAATCACACATCGATGCATTCCCTTCCGCATCTAAAGCCAAACACCTGTTTTTATGTTCGATTTTTGTTTTTAACTTTCATATCCCATTTTGGCTGGAGCACTGACCCGGGCAGGCAACTCCAGATAACATTTCTGCGAAACCAAACACCATTTAGAAACCAGAGCAGGGGCAAACGCATGAAAACTCGAAGGAAAGGAATGAGAAGACGGGAAAGCCTATTTCTGGCCTGCTCTCTCCATCTCCAGCTACTCTGTATGCGGAAGGAAAATGCCATGGAAAACTTCAGCTAAAGACGACACACTGCCCTAAGTCTGAGGCAATTGGGAAAAAGAAGGCCACATGCATAAAGTTATCCAGGGCCGGGTCCGCCACAGCCAGGACCGTCCCTCCTTCAACAGTTTTCCCACCCCCTGGCTAGCTCAACTTCATTCTCGCCTAAAACCCCACTTCCAAACTTTTCCAGGCCAACCCTGAGACGCCTTGCGATCGCCATTTTGCACAGTACTATCGCGAGATATACTTAGCCATCTCGAGCCTGACTCATTTACTTTCTGGCGAGGCTTTTCTCAGCGGTTCTCGCCGTCGCCCAGGAAAGTGTCGCGAGAACTGGTTGCCTTGGCTCCCTGTAGCTATAGCAGCCGCGGCGGTTAAGGATGCAGCGGCGGGAGCGGTGAGTGCGACACCCTCAGGGGGGCGGGGCCGGAGGTAACGGGGTACAGGGAGTAACGCCTGGGGAGGGGGGCAGAAGGTTGGGTGGTGGGAGGAACGGGCCTTAGTGCGACGTGCGGAGAAGGACTCAGGTCCCGTGGGTACAGGGACAGGGCGCCGGTCCGTACTGGGGCACGCGGGGAGGTTGGAGCTGCTGGGAGGTCCGGGGGGAGGGACCGGGGTGTAGTGGAGGTGCAAGGGACGGGGCCCGAGCGTGGAAGTGTATGCATGTTAGGAGCGGGCCTTTTGGGGGATTTGGAACTGGGTAAAGGGACCGGACTACACTGAGGAAAAAGTGGGAAGGAATGGGGTACAGCAAGGAGGGTATGTTGAAAGGGGCACAGAGGTTGGGCCCGGTTTGCTTTGCGGTATCAGGTGGGGTTGGGTGGGAGAGGGGATCAGACCTTCGCAGCATCCCGGTCACCGCCTGAGGCTCGTCGGGGAGAGCACGCCAGGACTTGGGTCCTAAATGGTATGGCGGGAATGGTGGCATTCCGGACCTTCAGTGTCCCCCGCCCCTCCTTTCCAAAGAAATACCCGACAGACGCCCTGTGATGCGAAAGGAGGGTCCTCGTGAACTAATATTAGTTGGAAAGGTTCTTTCGGCGGAGAGTCTGTGAGTTAATGAATGATTGCTTCTCTAAAATAAAGCGTGGGGTGAGGGCGGGAGAGAAATTCTTGAGGAAAAAAGCAAAAAACACTAAGGTGTGTTTCCTTTGGAGCGTATTGAGTTGAAAGAAGGGGGTGTGTGCTAAGATCGCTTTTTTTCCCAGATTCATTCAAGTGTAGAATTCCTTTATGCGTACTTGTATGTGCCGTGTAAAGTCAGTTTAGATGATCTAGTTAAATAATGTTTAGTGCGACGCTTAAACCTTCCAGAAATATAAGTTAAAAACTAAGATAAGTGTTCCCATTGCCGCAGCAGGCTGGCTAAACACTAAATCTAGGGAGAGTTTTTAGTTACTTGAGTATAAAAACTAACGTTCCCAAAGTGTGCCGATTTAGGTTATTTGCCTTTTAAGAAATGGATGAAGTTTTATTTTAGGAGACATAAGTTTTGAATATCTGTCGATACAGAAATAAAAGGAGTCTCCAGGGGTTAAAAATCACTTGGCAAAACATTTAATCTCTGAGTTTCAAGCACTGTTTTCTGGAGATAGGTTGTGGTTGGATCACATTGTTCATTGTCTCTTATTATTTCTAGAGAAAACAATGGCTTCAATTCAGGCTTAGGAATAATTTATCATTTCAATCTACAGATATAAGCTGTCTGATCATTTTTCCCACTGTATCTTCTGTAGGAATAAATTTGAAAGGGATAGTGTCTCTTTTGATTATGTAACTGGATTATTCCATGTTGAGAGCCTCAAATTCATTAATTAGAATAATGGCTTCTAAATCCTTCTTGAACTAGCCTTGGTATGGTTAGTCCTTGAACCCATTTGTTTGGTATATGTTAGATTAAAACTTTTAATTTGTTATGTTAGTAGCTAAACTTTAAAATAGAAGTGCTTTTCTGAGGCAGCATGAAGCTTTGGTGGTCGGGTCCAAAAGGTTTCTTCATGAATCCATCAGCAAGCTTTACTGAGTTCTTGTTATGTGTAGAGTACTGTGTAAAGCATTGTAGGAAAAACAAAAAAGGATTAATTCATTCATTTGTCCATTCAACAAACATTTATTGATACCTATTTTGTGTCTGACTACTAAGCCTTTATATACAAACACAAGTCAGACTGCAGCTCTGTCTTGGAATTGCTCAGAGTCTAGGAGAGGAGAATGGTGGAGAAACAAATAATTACAATGTATAAGCACAATATATGAACACAGTGGAGTATGAAAGAAGGTTCTGTTCCTGAGTTTACATAGTAGGTGACATGTCTAAAAATGCAGAAAGAATTTAAAAAATCACAAAATATTATGCAAATTCTAAACTGTATGCTGCATTATATAGACCATATGGAAGTTTGAGGAGAAAATTCACTGGTCAGTTCATAATTTAATAGTCTTTTTTTTTCCAGTGTGTATGTTTTAAAAATTGTAGTCACATATGTAACATAAAATTTGCCATTTTAACTATTTTTAAGTGTGCAATTCAATGGCATTAATTACTTTTACAATGTTGTGCTACCCATTAACACTGTCCATTACCAAGCTTTTTCATTACCCCAAACAGAAACTCTGTACCCATTAACCAAAAACTCCCCAACCCTGCTTCAGCCCTTGGTAATCTCCAATCTATTTTCTGTCTCTATGAATTTCTTGATTCTAGATATTTCGTGTAAGTGGAGTTCTACAGTATTTGTCGTTTTGTGTCTGCCTTATTTCATTTAGCATAATATTTTCAAGGTTCACCAGTTTGTAGCATGTATCAGAGCTTGTTAATAGTCTTTTTTAGTACTCTTTAAATAAATATCACTGAGCATTCTTAGTCAATAACAACAACAATAATAAAATAGCTAGCATTCATTGAGTGTGTCAGGCACATTACCTCTTGTTATCTTCACAACAACAATCTCCAGCTGTTACTAATATTTCAATTTTAGAGATAAGAAAACTGAGGTTTAAAATGTTAAGGAAGTTGCCAGAGTTCAGGGAGCCAGGAAATGGCAGATTAAGGATTGGAGTTGGAAATTTATGTGCCTGTAAACACTATGCTCTTTAACACTGGGGGTGGGAGGAGGGGTTAGTGTTTGAAGGTGTGGTTGGCCAGGAGACCAGAATTGGAGGTGGGGCTGGGAGAATATAGATTAGTGGATGGGGGTATCTCTGGGTCATAGATTTTTCTCCCTCAAATATTTACACTGCATATGGGGAATTAATTTGAATATTTGCATGATGCTAAATATGAGGTTTGTATTGTTAAACAGAATTGAGTAAATTACCCTATTTGTGCTGTGTACAATTGTATAGGGAGCTATGCTTGGGAAAATAAATTGTAACAAGCAATTGTTATAATTTGTGAGCTTCAAAGAATGATTATTTTAGTAGTGAAAATCATAATCTATATTTAAGTATAGGGCAAATGTTAGTACAGCAGACATGTTATATATGGCAGTTTTTTTTAATTGAGAAAAAATATATATCATATGTATTTATACATTTGCTTTCAGATTTTTTTTTTCTTTTAACTCCATATTACAAAATCCAAAATCTGATTTTCTGGTTGAAATTCAAATTTTACATCTTATAATATCTTAGTATATTTCTTTAAAAATCTAAGTGAGATTGATAAATATCATCAGTGAAGTGTCTTTTCTGGCTTAGTTGAATGCTTAGAGGTCAAAAAGTGTAATCTATTCATTTTATATCAAGGAAAGGAAAGCCTACAGAAGTTTAATGACTTGCCCCAAGTCACACAGCCACACAGTGCCCAGGTGTCTTGATTTCTAATTAAGTGTTCCTTCTCCTGTACCAAATTGCCTAATAATACTTAATAATTGCTATATTTAGAGTTATAGATGCTCTCAACTAATTTTGGGAAACCAGTGTTTCAAGGAAGTTATTGATAGATGACTGAGTACAAACTGATTACTTGTGTTCCTTATTCTGTAATTGTACTTCCTACTTATGCTTAGAATAAGTACATTCAGATAATTTATTCAAGTGCTTCCTGCATTTGGTTTGTTATATTACTGATTCATTTTTTGGTGTCCTAACTGCATTGCTGAGCCATTTTAATAAATATTTATCTGTCTTAAAAAATGTGGAGGAGGCATACAACTATGTTGCAATGGATAATATGCTTAAGAAATGCATACAGATTTGAAGGTGAGTCAGTGATGTAGCTTTTTCATCTAGCTGACTTTCTGCAGTAGACTCATCATTTGTATAGATTTTAGTTGGAATAGCACATGGGTGTAAATGAAATTCTTGTGCTTTTTAACACCTTTTAACTCAGTGGGCTGGGTGCCAGCTTTTTTTGTATGAATTATTTTCAAAGCATTGAGACATTTTTTTCCACCAAAGATTTACAGCAAGAGAATGAGATGAGAGAAAGATGAGCAGGCTGAGCATGGGATTTCTGAGAATGGGTTGAAAACAGAAAGAGCAGTTAATATGTAAAGAACAGTTAATATGTAAAGAGAATAATGGTCTAAAAGCATTTTTTTTACCCTCATCCTCTATGGGAGATCTGGAAGACCTTCTTATATTTTGATATACATGCCCTCTGTAGTGTGTAAAAGTATTAATTTCCCAGCATTTACATAAACAGTAGTGAATAAACATTGAACAAACCCCCCAAAATTTAGTCTACATGATAGGTAAAAAATGATGTCTCATTTAAAATTTCCATTTCTTTGATTGATTGTGAAGTTGAATGTTTTCCTATATTTATTCTTTTTCTTTTTTGACTTCCCTGCTTGTCTTCTTAAAAACATTTAAAAATTGTATCCATATTTAAATTGTATGATTAAATAATTTAAAAACAAAAAATACATTCTTTAAAATAAAAACAGGAAATAATACTTTAATGTAAAGAGTTTAAGGAGCAAAAGACTCCTCTCCTATAGATATTCTAAGGATGGTGGTTTTCTTCCAGTTCTTTTTCTATGCATTTATAATTTATATACCTACTTTTCACTTCCTTTTTTAACATCAGTGGAATAATCCTGTATTTTTTCCTACAGGTTTTTAAATTTTAATTTGGCAGTATGTCTGTGAGATCTCTTGATGTCAGCACACATTTTTTTTTGAAACACAGAAAAACAAGCTTTCGATTTTTATTATTCAAAAAAACTTCTTTTTCTTTTTATTTTTTTTAGCTTTCTGACTCTGTGCTTGTGCCTGCAACAGTTTCATGGTGATATTCCGCTCCTCAATCAGGAAAGCACGCTTAATTCTGTCACAGGCACTGGTCTCACAGCACCAACTCCTCACAGTTGGCCTGAGCACAGGCTATATGCAGAGGCCTGCAAAGTTTGGTGCTTTCCCAACCTTCTTGATATAAAGGTAAACAATTCTGTTACCACAGGTCCAGTACAGTCTAGTTTTGTTAGAAGCTGTGTTGTAGGATAGCCTGTGATGCTAAGTCAAATGTGTCTAGGCACCATCCTCAGAAGAGAGTACATTCTTTTTAATAGCCCATTATGTTTCAGCTTGAATACTCTAAATTATTTAATTGTTCCTTTATGGATGGACATTTAAGTTGTTCCTGGATTTTTACAGTTACCAACAATGCTAAAATGCCTTGCCTCATTCTTGCCTTTTGGGTATGTGTTCTATCTCTAGAGTAGGTACCTAGAATTATAGAATTCTTGGTTAAAAGTTATACGTGAAAAAAAAAGTTACATATGTTTTGATAGATACTGCCACGTTGATCTTTAGATTGACTACATTCCACTCTGCATTCCCTCCAGCAGTTTACAGCTTACATACCTGTCAATATTTGATATCATCAATCTTGTACATTTTTGCCAAAGTGATAGGCAAAAAATCATATTGTTGTTTTAATTTACATTTTCCAGGTTACTTGTAAGTTTAACCATCTTTTTATTGCTTTATTGGCTGTTTTATATCTCATTCTGTGAAGCTGCTTGTTCTATTTGCTTGTTTTTTAACTAGGCTGTTTTCTTTGACTAATTGGAAAATAACAGCTGTTTTTATATATGTGGTGTGCTGGTTTGAATGTATTATGTCCTCCAGAAAAAGCCATATTCTTTGATGGAATCTTGTGGGGCAGACATATTAGTGGGGATTAAGTTGGAAAGTCTGGATTAGGTTGTTTGCTTGGAAGTGCGCCCCACCCAACTGTAGGTGGTAACTGATGCGATATTTCCATGGAGGCGTGGACCCACCCATTCAGGCTGGGCCTTGATCAGTGGAGCCATATAAATGAGCTGACAAACAGAAGGAACTCAGTGCAGCTGTGAGTGACATTTTGACGAGGAGCTACAGCCAAGAGGGACATTTTGAAGAAAGCACAGGAACTGCAGATGAGAGACATTTTGAACACGGCTGTTGAAAGCAGACTCTTGCTCCGGAGAAGCTAAGAGAGGACAAATACCCCAAGAGCAACTGAGAATGACATTTTTGAGGAACTGCAGCCTAGAGAGGAACGTCCTGGGAGAAAGCCATTTTGAAACCAGAACTTTGGAGCAGACGCCAGCCACGTGCCTTCCTGGCTAACAGAGGTTTTCCAGACACCACTGGCCATCCTCCAGTGAAGGTACCCGAATGCTGATGTGTTATCTTGGACACTTTATGGCCTTAATACTGTAACTGTGTAACCAAATAAGCCACCTTTATAAAAGCCAATCCAGAGGAGCGTGACCGACAGTTCCGCAAGGAACAGCTGCGCCCAAAACGCGAGGAGCAGCAGCTGGGCTGCCAGGAGCGCGACAGACAGTTCCGCGAGGAGGAACAGCTGCGACAGGAACGTGAGGAGCAGCAGCTGCGCCGCCAGGAGCACGAGCAACAGCTTCGCCAAGAGGGAGACAGGAAGTTCCGTGAAGAACCGCTTCAGGAACAAGAGGACCGCCGCCGCTGCCCGCGCCGCCCGCGTGGGGACCTGAGCCCGTGGCGCCGGAGTTGAGCGTGCGCTCGCCTCCCGAGCGCCCCGAGGCTTTCGGGTGGTCACCGCCGCCGCCAGGGCCGCACCACCTGTGCCGCTGGAGCCCCGTGGAGGAGCTGCCGCTTCTGCGGCTGCCGGGGACAGAGCACAGAGCAGCTGGCAACTACCCAAGAACTATATGAAACAGAGTTTTCGGGGTGTCCAGTAACCAGTCACACATCGGATGCAAGTTTGGAATTGGAGGAAAAGCCGAGATCGCAGCGAACATTGTAAGTTCCCCGGATTGGAGGTCTGGCGCCCCTCCCCACCCAGATCTTACAGACTATTTTGCTGCTGACTCCCTGAAAAGGGGAAAGGAAGAAACAAAAAAACAGCAGTCTGCTGGGGGCAAGAGGAGGGTCTCAGCCCAGCCTCAGCTGCAGAATTAATTAACAAATTAATTGACTGATCTTGGGAGCTGGGGGTGCTAAAGAAGTGCTGGGCTCCGAGAAGTGGGGGCACCTAACAGCAGGCACCCATTCCCAGATTCCAAAAGAGCCA
>PVKY010005950.1:0-16618 GCA_004027775.1 Bradypus variegatus
GCTCTGGCTCCTCAGCCTGAGCCAGGGGAGGCCAGGCGGCCAGGGTGGCTGGAGGGGGTCTGCTGCCTGATAATGGGAATTCTCTTCACCAGGATATGGAGACTGTTCAGCCCCCAGGGCACAAAGTTATCATTGTTTGGCTGGATACTGCAGGGAAAACTACCTTCCTTTACCAATTTTCTATGAATGAAGTTGTACATACACCCCTACAATAGGAAGTAATATGGAAGAGATAGCATTAGTAATACCTATTTCCTAATGTGGGCTATTGGTCGCCAAGAATCACTTCTTTCTTCCTGGAACACTTACTCTACTAACACTGAGTTTGTAATATTTGTTGTGGACAGTACAGACAGAGAAAGGATTTCTGTAACTATAGAACTGTATAAAATGTTAGCACATGAGGACATAAGAAATCTGGATGCTGATTTTTGCTAATAAATAAGATGTTAAAGAATGTACGACTGTAGCAGAAATCTCCCAGTTTTTTAAACTAATGTCTATTAAAGAGCACCGGGGCATATCCAGGCATGCTGCGCTCTTACAGGCGAGGGATTGTGCCAAGGACTTGAATGGATGTCACTCTTAAGATTAGATGATCTCTACTGACCTCTTCTCACAGACTTTGTATAAACGAAGTCCTGGACTTTTCCTGAAAGCTGCAAAAATTAACAGTTTAGCTACGGTTTTTTGTTGATCAAATCACATGGAAACAAGTATTGCAACTGAATGGAACTTACATCAAATTCTTGGCTTAAGCATCACTAATGGGCAGAATTACACAGCAAATAATTATCAGATCATTCCATGTATAGGTCCATATGCCTTCTGTGTTACTGAATAAATCGTTGAGCCACCAAAAAAAAAAAAAAAGACTGCCACAAAAGTGAAAAGACAACTTACTCAATAGGCCATAATATCTGGAAACCACATATTTGATAAGGGTTTAATATCAAGAACATGTAAAAAAAATCCTATAACTCAACAAGAAAAATAAAAATAAACTGAAAAAGAAAAATAACCCAATTAAAACTTGGATAAAAGACTTGAATAGACATTTTTTCAAAGAGGATATACAATGGCTAAATAGCACATGAAAAGGGGTTCAACGTCACTAGGTATTAGGGAAATGCAAATCAAAACCACAATAAGTTACCATTTCATACCCACTAGAATGGCTAGTATAAAAATAACATAAATTTACAAATTTTGGAGAGGATGTGGAGAAATAGGAGCACTCATTCATTGCTGGTGGGAATGCAGAATGGTGCAGCTGCTGTGGAAGATAGTTTGGCAGTTCCTCAGAAAGCTAAGTATACAATTACCACATTACCCGGCAATCTCACTGTTATGCATATACCCAAATGATTGAAGAATTGGGACAGATGGTTACACACTGATGTTCATAGCAGCATATTCACAATTGCCAAAGATGGACGCAGCCCAAGTGTCCATTAACCAAAGGATAAGCAAAATGTGGTATATACATATGATGGAATATTATTCATCCATGAAAAGGAATGCAGTCTTGATGCATGTGACAACACAGATAACCCTTGAGGACATTTTACTGAGTGAAATAAGCCAGACTCAAAAGGACACTATTGTATGATCTCACTAATATGAGCTAAGTATAATAAGCAATAATTCTCATCAAGTTAGAATCTAGAATATAGGTTACCTGGGGCTGGGTTGGGGGTAGAGAATGGGGAGTTAATGCTTAATTTGTATAGAATTTCTATTTAGAGTGATTGCAAAGTTTTGGATATGGATGGTGATGATGGTAAGCATATTATTGTTAGTGTAATTAACAGTAGTGAAATATGTATATAAATGAGATAAAAGGAGGAAATTTTAGTTCTTATTTATGTTACTAGAATAAAAGGCAAAAGATAAAACATGGAACTGTATACAGAAAACCCTATTGTAAATGATGGACTATAGTTAATAATCCAAGTATAAAAATGTTCTTACATGAATTATAACAAATGTACCATACTCATGCAAGGATTTTTTGTGTATTAGGGGAAGAAATACACTTAATATAAACTATGGACTATAGTTAATGTAAAATTTTAGTATCTTTCATCAATTGTAACAAAGGTACGACATTAAAACAAAGTGCCAACAACAACCAAAAAAAAAGATGGTGTTGGCACAAGGATAGACATATTGACCAAAGGAATCAAATTGAGAGTTCAGAAATAGACCCTCATATCTATGGCCAATTGATTTTTCACAAGGCTGCCAAGTCCACTCAATGGAGAGTCTCTTCAACAAATGGTGCTGGGAGAATTGGATAACCATACACAAAAGAATGAAGGAAGACACCTATCTCACACCGTATACAAAAATTAACTCAAAATAGATCAAAGACTTAAATGTAAGAATGAGGACTCTAAAACTCCTAGAATAAAATGTAGGGAAGAATCTTCAGGATCTTGTGTTAGGCAATGGTTTCTTAGACTTTACACCCAAAGCACAAGAAACAAAACAGGACCATCTTGAAATTAAAAATTTTTGTGCATCAAAAGACTGTCATTTCCGTTGGGCTTCGAACAAGATGGCAGCCACCGAGATGGCTTCAATTTGACCACCCCGCCGCCAGCTACCCTGCACTGCATGGTCAACTTGAACAGATGCTGAGTAGTTACTGATCTCATTGGTCTTGTCTACCAACAGTTGGGCTTCAGTTCTGGGGCCTTCCTAGGTCTCTACCTGGATGGGGGGCCCCCTACCAATAGAGTGCACCTGGTGGGAGACAACGACTGCCTAAGAGTCAAGACAGAAGAGAGAGGAGTTGCTGAGAATTCTGCAGTAGTCTGTAATGCTGATGATACTCATTTATTACCTTGAAAAGCAAAGAAGCAGGCACTTAAGTTTGAGGAGGAAGAAGCTGAACTAGGTTATAAATATTCAAAGTATTCAAAGAAACAATGGAAGAGGCAAGAGAGCAATAAGGAGAAGATCTTGGATCTGGAACCAAAAATTGCCACAGATCAGAGTATGGGGGGAAAAAAACAAGAAGAGAAATAAAACAATATGTGGTGGAATAGATGATGAGAGGACATCAAAGAAGATCACCAAAGAAAAAGGAGAAATGTGAATATGAAAAAACAAAGAATCCCAAGTCTCCGAAAGCACAGACAGTGAAAGAGCAGACCAAAAAGTTCTCCTGGAAAAAAAAACAAAACAGCCTTGTTAAAGGTAAAAAGAAAGATGGTGGAGGCATTGTGCAAAAGATAACCCCAGTTCCTGCTCAGAGTCTGAGTCTTCTAACGAATCAACCAGTGATGGGCTTGGCACTGTCATTTTGGAGGTCAGAAAGTCCTCCGAGAAAATATTAACTGAGCTGTCAAAGGAAGGATCCTGTCTGGAAAACACATCTGCAAACAAACTGGCTGCAAAAACTGGCTTTACCTTTATACCATTAAGGGCAAGAGAAGAAAAACATCATCTTCTAGTTCAGACCCCAGTTCAGAGTCAGATGACCAATGCATAATATCCAAGAGCACAATGCAGATGTGCTGCAGGCTTCTTAAATACACCAGGCCAACACCATCCTCACAGACTCCAAGTGCTACTGGATGGAAGTGCTCTGACTCAAATGGTGGCAGACAGGCTCCTGGTCCTCCTCCCAACTTGTTTGTCCCCATCCGTTTGGGAAGAGGATGGGGTGGAGTAGAGGACCTTATTTCTTGGAAGGCAGCCAGGGGGGCAGGGAATATGGGGGAGTGGTCAAGGATGAAGGCAAACCATTCCTTGTGTTTTAAACAGAAACAGCAACAATTAAATGAATTGCTAACAAACTCATCTACTATTATTCAGAATCCAGTAAATATAATAAAAGGACAATAGTCTGTTATCACTCTTAGCAGCTGCCTCTCAAGTTGGAGAAAAGATTGCATTTAAGCTTTTGGAACATCGGATTACTCTCCTGGTGTCTCTGACTACAAAGAAGGAAAAATATTAAGCCAGAATCCAGAGACCCAGTAAGTAGATATAGAAATCCTTTCATCTTTACCTGCTGTTCTGGTTTGCTAATGCTACCGGGATGCAAAACATCAGAAACGGATTGGCTTTTATACAGGGGGTTTATTTGGTTACACAGTTACAGTCTTAAGGCCATAAAGTGTCCAAGGTAACACATTGACAATCGGGTACCTTCACTGGAGGATGGCCAATAGTGTCCAGAAAACCTCAGTTAGGTGGGAAGGCATGTGGCTGCTTGCTCCCAGGTTGCATTTCAAAATGGCAGTCTTCAAAATATCTGCATCAGCTTCCAAAGGCCATCTTCAAAATGTCTTTCTCAGCTACAGCCAGCTGTGAGCTCCTTCTGTCTGAGCTTATATAAGACTCTAGTAAACTAATCAAGGCCCACACTGAATGGGCATGGCCACACCTCCATGGAAACACTGAACCAATGGTTCCAACCTAATCCACACTAATACATCTGCCCCCACATGATTGCATTAAAGAATATGGCTTTTTCTGGGGGACATAATATATACAAACCAGCACACCTGCCCTAAAAGAACCTGGGAAATTTGATTTAGTTTATCACAATGAAAATGGAACTGAGGTAGTAGAGTATGCTGTCACACAGGAGAAGAAGATCACTGTTTTGTTTTTTTTTTTTGCAGAATTGATTGACCCAAATTGATTATTGATTCTCCAAATAATAACACATCAAATACATCACTTGCCTGAGTATGACCTTTCCACCTCATAGTTTATAAATGTCTGCCAAAGTGACTATAACCTGAACATTTTTTTAAAAGAGGATTGAAAGTTGTATGCATTTTTGTTATCTTCACTTTACTGCATAGGATAAGGATCTACCTCATCATTTAAAATAACATAAGGATTGGTTTTGTTAACTTTTTTTTTTTCAGTTTCAGTTATAAAGTTTAAAACATGACATTCCCTGCAGGCATTGTCATATACCGATATGAATCATTTCTTGTGTTTTTTGTTTTTGTTTTTGTTTTGAACCGTCAAGTAGCAACCATCAGTAAGAGATTATAATATCAAGTACAAGGAAGTGCTGTATTTCTTGTCTCAATAAGTTTTATTAAGTAACATTTTAAAACATCAATGCATGTTAAATGACATAATTTTTTAACATTTAAGTTCCATTAAATGTGGAACATCTTGAAATTGCAAGTGTGAGAAACAAGCACTATTCCTAAAAAGGAATAAATGCTCACCTGATTGTGGAGAAGGAAAGAATTTATTCATGATCCTGTAAGAACAGGCATGCAACCAAAATGTGGGGGATTGGCGCACAGAACAGCAGACCCAGAACTATTTATTCCCTATGCCTAACCCACAAGTCTCTCCCCTGTTTCTCCAGTGGCTGGATACTTCAGAGGTTACATTCTATTTGACAGGCCTAACTAGCCCTTGCAGATTTGAAACATGCTGCCTGTGCAAATTGGAAACATGAACTTGAAACATTTGAAACAAGGAACATTTGAAACAAATCTCCACCCCTCTTTCCTTTGTTCTTTAACTGCACAGCCAGTCTAAGCTAGTTTGGTAACAACTTATGAAGCTGTTTTAGTCTCCACCTTGCAAGGATAGTGGGTGGATAAACAGGAGGACTGCCCACCAGTTACAGCTTGGCTTCTTGACCCTCTGCCATGCCCCCAAGCTGACCCCACCCTTTGTGAAAGCTAAACTTAATTTAATTCTCACACAAGTATTTTCTATTTGCAGCTATCAAGAGTTAACAGTTGGTAGTTGGATTTGTTGCAGGCAATTTGAGTTAAAAGGAATCCTTTCACATTTTTCTCAACTTTAAAATTAAGGATTCTCAGGGCCCTTTGTAAATCAATGGACGTAAGACTGTGTGTGTGCCTGGGGAAGAACTGGCTGTCTACTTGGGTAAGAGGGTTTACTGTGAGCTTCAGCCCAGGGAATATGTTACCTTGTCACAAGATCCCGAACACCTGGATGAGTGAGCAGGCGTGAGGATCTTGAACAGAAACTCTGTTTTCTGTTGTTATTTGTGACACAAAGCTAAAATTGCTAAATACATACTCTAGGGAAAATTGCTTTATCAAAAGATCAGATCCCTCCTTCAGCTTTGCAGATTTTTAAATAAAATCATATTGAACTAAAAAAAATAGACTTTGGCTTCATGTGATTGTGAAAACCTTATAGCTCACACTCCCTTTACCCAGAGTATAAACAAATGAGTACAAAAATGGGGACAAAAAGTAAATGAATAATGGGGTGGTGGGGGTGGGGAGTGCCGGTTTGGATATATTATGTTCCCCCAAAAGTCATGTATTTTTTTTCTTTTAGTACACTTATGGCTTTACTCATTAGGTTTTTTTTTATTCATTTTTATTGAGATATATGCACATACCATGCAGTCATACAAAACGTACATTCAATTGTTCACAGTACCATTATATAGTTGTGCATACATCACCAAAATTAATTTTTGAACATTTTCATTACCACACACACACAAATAATAAGAATAAAAATTAAAGTGAAAAAGAACAATTAAAGTAAAAAAGAACACTGGATGTTTGTTTGTTTGTTTTTTGCCCCCATTTGTCTACTCATTCATCCATACACTGGAAAAAGGGGTGTGTGATCCAATTGGCTTTCCCAATCACATTGTCACCCCTCATAAGCTACATTTTTATACAATCGTCTTCAAGACTCATGCATTCTGGGTTGCAGCTTGATAGTTTCAGGTATTTACTGCTAGCTATTTCAATTCATTAGAACCTAGAAAGGGTTGTCTACATTGTGTGTATGAGTGCCCATGAGAGTGACCTCTCAGCTCCTTTTGGAATCTCTCAGCCACTGAAACTTACTTTATTTCCCATGATGCCAGGTCTAGATTCCTCCCCAGGAGTCATATTCCACGTTGCTAGGGAGATTTACTCCCCTGGGTGTCAGATCCCACGTGGTGGGGGCAGTGATTTCACCTGCCAAGTTTTAATCTAATCTTGTGGGATATTTGGATTAGGTTGTTTCCATAGAGATGTGACTCACCTAACTGTGTATGATACTTCTGATTAGATTATTTCCATGGAGGTGTGACCCCACCCATTCAGCATGGCTTGATTAGTTTACTGGAGTCCTTTAAAAGGAGCCGACACAGATGCTTGCTGATGCTTTTGAGATGCTGGCCCGGAGTTTGCTATGGAGAAGCTAAGAGAGGACAAAATGCCCCAAGAGCAGCTGAGAGAGACTTTTGGAGAGATGCTTGAGAGCTGACAGAGATGCTCAGAGATACTTGGAGTTGTGGACAGAAGGATGTTTGGAGATGCTGAGCTAAGGATGCACAGGAGCTGAGAGAGGAGCTGAAACACAACCTGGGACCAACAGACACCAGCCACGTGCTTTCTCAGTGGACAGATGTTCTGGGCACCATCGGCCATTCTTCAGCGAAGGTATCCTCTAGTAGATGCCTTAGTTTGGACAATTCTATGGCCATAGAACTTATAAAAGTCAATCCATTTCTGGTATTTTGCATAACAACTGCATTAGCAAACCAGAACAAGGGGTATGAGATGTTTGGGGTGTTTTTTGTTTGTTTGTCTAACTTTTATTTTTATTCTTACTTTTATTTTATTTTTTGGATTAATGAAAATGTTCAAAAATTGATTGTGGTGATGAATGCACAAATAAATGATGATAGTGTGAACAATTGTTACATACATTGGATGATTACATGGTATGTGAACATACTTCAATAAAATTGTATTAAAAAAGATTTTGTCATAGAAATGAAAAGATAATCTACTCAATGAGAGAAAATATTTGGAAACCACATATCCAATGAGGGTTTAATATCCAGAATATATAAAGAAAACACACAACTCTACAATAAAAAGACAAACACTCCAATTTCAAAATGGGCCAAAGCAGATGAGCCCTGAAATCCAGAGGTACCATCTCTCCAAGAACATCAACCAGTTTCATTCCTCTACTCCATAAGGTCAACATTCCTTTTAAGCACCAAGTTAGAATGATCATTGCCCAGATATCCCTGAAGATTGAGAGAATGATCAAATGAGAGGGAGGAGATATAACAGAAATTAGGATTCAGCAAATGATTATGATTACTGGTGCATTATATAGATATTTCTTTTTAGTTTCTAGTATGTTAGAATAGCTAGAAGGAAATATCTGAAGTCGTTGAACTGTAATTCTGCAGCCTTGATATTTGATAATGATTGTATAACTATATAGCTTTTATCGTGTGACCAAGTGATTGTAAAAACCTTGTGACTGACATTCCTTTTATCCAGTGTATGGGTAGATGAGTAATAAAATAAAGACATGCATAATAAAAAAAAATGGACCAAAGACTTGAATAGACCTTTCTTCAAAGAGGATATACACATAGCTAAAAAGCACATGAAAAGATGCTCAACATCACTATTAAGGAAATGCAAGTCAAAACCACAATGAGGTATCATTTCATACCCACTAGAATGGCTACCATTAAAAACAAACAAACAAACAAAAAAAACAGAAAACCACAAGTGTTGGAGAGGATGTGGAGAAACAGGAACACTCATTCACTGATGGTAGGAATGTGAAATGGTGCAGCTGCTGTGGAAGACAGTTTGACAGTTCCTCAGGAAACTAATTATAGAATTACCATATGACCCAGGAATCCTACTGCTAGCTATATACCCAAAAGAATTGAAATCAAGGACTTGAACAGATATTTGCACACTGATGTTCATATTAGCATTATTCACAATTGCCAAAATATGGAAACAATCCAAGTGTCCATTAACCAATGAATGGGCAAGCAAAATGTGGTATATAAATATAATGGAATATTATTCAGCTGTGAAAAGGAATGAACAACTGAAACATGTGACAATGCAGATGAATCTTGAGGACATGTTGAGTGAAATAAGCCAGACACAAAAGGACAAATATTGTATGAGCTCACTGATATGAACTAATTACAATAAGCAAACTCATAGGTTATAATCTAGAATATAGGGTACCAGGGGATAGATTGGAGTTAGAGAATGGGGAGCTGATGCTTAATTTGTAAAGGATTTCTATTTAGGTTGATTGCAAAGATTTGGAAATGGATGATGGTTATAGTAGCACATTATTGTGTGTGCAATTAACAGCACTGAATTATGTAGGTGAATGTGGTTAAAAGGGTACACTTTAGGTTGTATATGACACTAGAATGAAAATGCATAGACAAAATATAGGACTGTGTAACAGTGAACTTGATTGTAGATGATGCACTATAGTTATTAGTACAAGAATGTTCCTTCATAAATTAAAACAAATGTATGATACAAGGTATTAATAATAGGGTAGTATATGGAAAAAAACACATCTAAAGTAAACTGTGGATGACATTTAATAGTACTATTGTTACCATCAGAAAACACAGTCCTAAATAGTTACATCTGGCTGATCCTGCACCAAACAGAGAAACAAGCTCTTTGCTTTGGTGAGAAGGTGAGTTTATTGAAGATGCAACAAGGAACTGGAGGGAAAAAAAAATTCCAAGACAAGTTCAGAGTGAGAAGAGTGGTTTGGGCTTTCATAACCCCAAATAGACAAAGAAATGGCCAGGATCCAGAAGAAAGCAGAAAGGGGAAAAAAATAGAAGAGAGAAAGCTGTTTGGTGAGAGTCTTCTGTTATCTTGAAGCACTCTCCTCATTCGGGCTTGTTTTTCAAGAAGGTACTGCTTATGAGACCATAAGGTTACATCCCTCATGTCCTCCTGCAGGCAATGCTGGGAAAGTTCCTGGGAACAGAGAATAAGCTTTTTGTTATTGTTGCTAATAAGGGCTGTTCTCCATTTCATAGTTATGTTCATTAACCACTCAGAAAACGAGTCCAGTTTACTATAATTTTTAACATGGTCAATATCATCCTGCATATGATTTAATACTGAGGAGACACTGTTATATTTCTCTGGTATATATGTGCAGCACTTAATGCTAATGAATGCACAAGTTTTTTACTGAGCTGCATTGGGTTTCCCCTCATAGGAGCAGACCTTAGCGTTAATTATGTTTTTAGGTGTCAACCACATCACTGGCAATTATAGCTCCAGGGGGTATGTTCTTTGTACATTTATAGTGCGGCATAGTTGGTCCTCTGGGAAACAGGACGGTGGGCTCCAGGGTTCCACTGGACTGTCTCCCAGTGCCCTCTGGCACCATGCGACAGAGCCAGTCTGGAGGCAGTGTTCACTAAAGAGCTAAAACGACTGGGTCTTTTCTGGCAGGCAGAGCCAAAGGTGTTCTCAGTAACAGGACGTTCCCATCTACCTCTGGAGCGTGTCCATGAGATGTGGTTGATACCTTTATAGTTCTAGGGACCACAGAAACGGGTCTAAGCCAGGAGCTCAGACACCATGCACAGTACTAGGAACTTGGTTTAAACATGTAAGCACCTCAATTAAAACAGAAGTTTATTTTTTTTTCTTTACATGTTAACTAGGGTTATGTCATTTATGGGTAGAATATAATTTACATATTTGCCTTGTTTTTTTAAGTCTTTTTTGGGCTGAAGATTGTGATGGTTAGGTTCAGGTGTCAACTTGGCCAGGTGATAGTACCCAGCTGTCTGGTCAAGCAAGCACTGGCCTAACAATTGCTGTGAGGACGTTTGAGGCTGGTTAATAAACCAACAGGCTGGTTTATTAAATCATCAGTCAATTGACTGCAGCTGTGACTGATGACTCACCAAAGGGTGTGCCTTCCGCAATGAGAGAATGCAACTGGCTGGATTTAATCCAATTAATCAGTTGAAGACTTATAAGCAAGACAGATAGAGGACCTTCATTTCTTCTTCGGCTGCCCAGTGAAGCATTTCCTGAGGAGTTCGTCGAAGTTGCTGGTTCGTTTCCTGAAGAGTTCATCGGACATCTTCCTTGGAGTTGACAGTTGCTGACTGCTCTACAGAATTTGGACTCCTGCATACCCACAGTTGTGTGAGTCACTTTTACAATTTGATAGAGACACCTCTCATTGACTCTGTTTCCCTAGAGAATCCTAACTAATACAGAGGAAAACCGTGGACCTTGCCAATCTCTGCCCACCCCCCCTCCAGGATTCCATGGGGCACACAGACTGCTGGGTAAGACCTGGCATTCACAGTGCAATGTGCGCTCGTTAGCACAGCTTCTCCCCTGGGTCCATGGCCCCTGACCCCTGGGGTTTTTTAAGAAGCAGCTGCCACACCACATTCCAGTGTGTTTGGAAGGACTGGACAAAAAACAGCTGGGCAGGCGCTTTGGTGGGGGCCTTATCAGTGCCTTTAACTTGCTAATGAGCACTGGGAATCTCCCGAGATGGATTGAGGGAGTGAGCACACCCAGACTAAATTTAAAGTGTCAATGAGAAAAGAAAAGTGATGAAATTTATTTGCTTTTGTATTACTTCAAAACAAATTATTTCTTTAAAACCAGCAAGTGGTGATAAGTGCAAACCAGGGCAAGTTCTCAGGGGTGGGGCTGGGGGTGGGGAAGATGCCCTTTCCTTTGTCCTCACGATACATTCCGGTCAGCAAAGCCGCCAACTGGGGGCGCACCCTCTGCGACGGGGAGAGGGGGACACGGTGGTGGCCGGGTGGGGAGCCTCCGAGCCTGAGGCAGCTGTGGCCATGAGCAGGCCCAGCCTCTTATGGCTTCAGCTTCCTGCTGGCCTCGATCCCCGCCCCCGGCCTCTGGCTCCAATTCCAATCCACCGCACCTGGCGGAGGTGACCCCGCGAGGCCCCTCAGGCTGCCCCCGGCTGGTGGCCCCGCCCCAGGCCAGTGGACTTCGGAGAGGCAGGGAACACCCGAGCCGCTGGTAACAGCTGGCCGGGCACGGAGCCCATGAAGGCTTCCCCCGTGGAGCCCCCCATGCGTGGTCCCAGGCACTGCGGCAGCCCAGGGGATCCCGCCGGGCCCCCTGGTGGACCCCGATGGCACAGGCCCTCACCTTGTTCGCAGGTTTTCCCACCGAACCGCAGAGGACACCTGCAGAGATACGTGTTCCACCTGTCGACGCAAGTGCCCCCGTTCTGGCACACCACGCGGGCACAGAAGTTCCTCTGGGCGGCACAGCCTGGAAACCAGAGCACGGCGTGGGCTCAGGGCCCAGCACGAGCCCCCGGGCTCTCTGCAAATGGAGCTGAAGGCACAGCAGGCCACTGGCTGATTAGATTATAACAGAGGAGATAAAGCAAAGAAACATCCTATTTCCTGGAGCTTATGTTCTACTATTAATAAACAAATTACCTAAGTAAATAATATAGTTTATTGGAAGGTAATGAGTCCTATGGGAAAAAGTAAACAGGGAAGCAGGATGGGGGGGGGCTGGAACTGAAAATACTGTAACGTTTAAATAAAGAGGGACGATGGGTCCTTGGCGTCCAGTGCGAGCGTGAACGCGATGGTCTACCGTGTGCAGAGGCCCAGGAGCTCACTTAGGTCTGAACAGAATCGCTCTGCTCTGGCCATGAAGGCGGAGCTCCCGCAGGCAGTCCCGGCCACAGCTGAGCTTCCCCTGGTGATGGGGCAGAGAGCGTCTGGGTTCTGTGTATTTGAAGGTGGGGAGTGGGGTGTCGGGGAAGCAGCACAGGGGGGCTGCCTCGGGGATGTTGGGGATGGAGCTGTGGTTGCTGACGCGGGAGGCGGCGGGACCCACCTAGAGGTTGGCGCGGTGCATCAGGACAGGTGTGACAGGTGACAGATGTGGCAGGTGAAGTGGCGACAGCTCCATCCTCCTCCTCCGTCCATCCCGCAGTCAGGGCAGAAGAGCAGCAGCACAGCGGCGGCTTCCCCTCGTCCCCGGCCCCACCTACCTGGCAGCCCGCAGCCTCACCCCACCTGGAGCTCATTGTTCTTGGCAGCCGCCCCTCCCTCAAAGCACCAATAGACACTCTAATTACTGGCTTCCAGCAGCCCCCCTCCCGGGGGGCAGGACACCTGTGCTTCCCATTGGCCAGCTGGCGCAATGGGCTCCCTGCGCTTATGCACAGGTTCAGGCCTGGCCCTGGGAGTGGGGCGTGGATGCTCGACCCTGCGGGAGTCCAGGCCTGGGCAGGTGAGGAGGGGGCGCTGCCTCTGAGGCAGGAGATGGATTCCAGGCGGGTCTCGCCCAGGTGCTGCAGGACCCCTGCTCTGCATGTACCCACCCAAGTGGGTGGGGGATTCTTCCCCCGCCAGGAGAGCCTCGGGGGCGCCGACCTCCCCGTCCAGGTGCTGATGGGGGCGCTGGGCCCGAGGCCTGGGGAAGGCGCCTCCAGGCACCACCTCCGCCTTGACAACCCGCCTACCTGCTCAGTTTAGGTCCACCCGACCCCTCCCACGTTCAAGCAGGTTCATGGAGACCCCAGGAGCTGAAGGAACCTGTGAAAATATTTTCAGAAGGGCCCTGAGACCACGGGATCCCGGCAGGGCCGTCTGCTGATCAGGAGGCACCGCACCAAGGCCACCCTGGGAGGCGCCGGAGGTGCCGGATCTGAGGGTCCTCCGCAGGTTTCAGAGGCAGGGCCAGGAAAGGCCTCCCCCGGCCCCTCCCGTCAGCGGGGTCTATTCCAGACCATCGAGTGGGACTTTGAAAATTACCCAGAGGCTCATCCTCTGAGCCGTCCCCGGGATTCCCCCCGAGCAACACGGGGCGTCTTCCCTGAGCCTCCCAGGCGGGCTGGTACATGAGGGGACTTGAGAAATCCTCAGGATGTTTCCACAATCGAGAAGCAACAACCAGGATCCAGACCAGACCTGAGGGCCTGGGGGACCCCAGATCTCCTGCTCCAAGTCACACGCCAACAGTTTCCATCAGCAAACGTGGACATGAGAAGGTTCTGTGATGCATCATCGTCATCTTCGCAGTAGCCTTGACTGTCATCCTGTCTCCCTCGCAAATGAACAGTCTACCTCTACCTCGCCCTAACCCAAGGTGGGGACACTGGATTCGGAACAGCTAGTCCCTGTCCCACACACGGCCAGGGGACGGGGCCTCCCTCGGGGGGGGGGACATGGGGCGGGGCCTCGGGGAAGATGCACCAGGAGTCCACCAGGCGGCGCCAGAACCCGCGGCCACCGGCGGAGAGGTCCCGGGGGCTGCACTCACCTCCCAGGCAGGGGCCGCGGTGGGGGCGGGTTTTCGGGTCCCTCCGGGTGACCTCCAGCGGGGATGGGGGTTTTGGGAGTTGGAGGGTTGGCGTGTGGGGGGGCAAGGGTCCCAGGGTTCCACAAACTCGCTGCTTGGGTCCCTGTGGGACCAAGGATAACTTTTGGCCGTTGTCCATAGGAATCCTGTCCCACCTCCACGGAGGCTCCCGGGTGAGGGGGCGGACAGGCAGGCCTGCAACCACCTCGGTCCCAGCACCGGGCTTTGGAGACCCCTGCCCCACACCCGCAGCGTCTTAGGCAAGCCCCGTCCGGGAAGGAGCTGCGGGGCCCGAACGGGGAGGGCTGGGGTCCTATTCCGCAGCCGCTGCGCGCCCAGGGTTTGATTGGGGTTGGGGGGGCGTCTATAGGGGTCAGTTTCTGAAGGCTCCATTGATGATGGGGAGTGGCGGCACCCGCGGGTAGATGGCGCGATCCCGTGAGCTGTAGACCCTCAAGCCACCCAGGGTGGGCCAGGGCTTCCGGAAGGTCTTAGGAGAGTCTGGGGGGTGCTCACCCAGCCGTTGAGCACCCGGGGGCTCCGGAACCGGGACTGCAGGGCCCACCCAGGCTCCCAGGAATTGGCCAGCCAGTGTTCCAAGCCCTCAGAGAAGGATATAGCCTATTTTGGGACAGTCATCGGAATACTGCCACAGGTTCCTCTCTACACCTCAAACCTGTGCTCTCCCTTAGAAAAGGCCTGAACCTTATCAGGGTGTGATTCAGTTGGTTTGGGCTTCATTCAAGCAACATCCCACTCAAATCAGAGTATAGGGACAGACAATAGTTTAAAAGTAAAGAGCACTCAAAACAAGAATTCAACTACAACACACTTTTACTAAAGGAGGATATAGGGTTAAAGGAACAGGTTTACAATGTAAAAATAAATGGATACTTTTTGATTCTAGGAACCCCCACCTTCCCCCTGCCTCCTCCAGACATAGCTGGATATGAGATCAGAGAGCTCCCTCCTATATAAGTTGCAGAGTATTTACAGAACTTTTAATTTAGGATACATTCAATTAAATCATATTTGATTTTTATATTTCAGCTTTGGTTGCATAGGTGGTAAACTAGACAACAGTATAAGAGAGGACAGGAAGAGATTACGGAAGATGGCGGCATAGAGAGGAGTGGAAGCTGAGTAGTCCCCCTGGAACAACTAAAAAAAAACAGAAACAACTAGTAAATAATCCAGAATAACTGCAGGGGGACAAACGAGACCGTCCACTCATCACACACCAACCTGAATTGGGAGGAATGCCTGAGACCACAGCATAAAATTTGTAAGTAAAACCTGCGGATCCAAGCCGGGAGACCCCTCCCCCATAGCCCAAGCTGCAAAGCCTCGTGGTGCCAGAGAGAAGCTCTCTCCCAGCAAGCAAATATAGCTCAGCTGAGCTCCAACCCGGGTTTTAAGTAGTGAGTGTGAACTGCTCACTGCAGGTACGAGTCCCCAGAAAACAGACAGAGGCTTTGGGCAACGACTGACCTTGCTTGGACTTGGAGGGGACTATCTGTTACTTTTTCAGCTCAGTGGAGAAAGCCCCAGCCATTACAGTTCCCAGGACCTGTGACTCAGAGAAGGGCGGAGATAGCACAAGCAGAGAGAGAGACCATAGAAATGCTAATGACCTCCCCCTAGGGGGTCTATCTTCTCTAAGAGGAAAAGGGTGGGGCCCTTTCCATTCAGAACCAGACCCCAGAGCCTGGGGGAACATGGCCACACCTCCTCACACCAGTCAAGAATTATAGGCTAACAGGCACCACCTGCTGGGCAGAAAAGCACAGTGACCCAAGGCACAGGGTGGAGCAGTTTTCTGAGACACACCCTCAGGGAAACCAGTTACTGAACATTTCTTCCCTCTGGGACCTGAGCCTGTTCTGGTCTGGGAAAGCCTGATTGGATAACCAACGAAACTATGCCTAGACAACAGAGGATTACAACCTACACTAAGAGGAACAAAGTTATGGCCCAGGCAAAGAAACAAATGTATACTTCATCTGAGATACAGGAATTTAAACAACTAATGCTAAATAAATTCAAAAAGTTTGGAGAAGATATTGCAAAAGAGATAGAGGCTGTAAAGAAAACACTGGGCATTTGTAAGGCAGAAATCAAAAGTTCAAAAAAACAACTAGTAGAATCTATGGAAATGAAAGGCACAACACAAGAGATGAAAGACACACTGGAAACATACAACAGCAGATCTCAAGAGGCAGAAGAAAACACTCAGGAACTGGAGAACAAAACACCTGAAAGCCTACATGCAAAGGAGCAGATGGAAAAAAGAATGAAAAAATATGAGCAACGTCTCCGGGAACTTAAGGATGAAACTAAGTTCAATAATATACGTATCATTGGTGTCCCAGAAGGAGAAGAGAAGGGAAAAGGGGCAGAAACAATAATAGAGGACATAATTAATGAAAATTTCCCATCTCTTATGAAAGACATAAAATTACAGATCCAAGAAGCGCAGCATACTC
>PVKY010005951.1:0-16599 GCA_004027775.1 Bradypus variegatus
AAGTTTTAAGCCATTGTTTCTTTGACTACTCTCTGTGCTGCCTTCTCTTCTTTCTGGGCCCCCCGCAGTGCATCTATTGGTGCACTTAATGGTGTCCCCCAGTTTCCCAGGCTCGGTTCATTTTTCTTCTTTCCTTGTTTTGCAGCTTAGACTGGATGATTTAATTTGTCTGATCTTCAAGTTCACTGATTCTTCTACCAGTTCCAATTTGCTGTTGAACTTCTTTAGGGAATTTTTAATTTCTGTTACTGGGGTCTTCTGCTGTTTGATTCCTTTTCATAATTTCCATCTCTATCGATATTCTCTTTGTGTTTGTTTTCCTGATTTCTTCTAGTTCTTTGCCCACATCTTCATTTAGCTCCTTGAGCATGTTTAGGACCATTTATTTAAAGTCTTTATCTGGAGAGTTCCAGGTCTGATCCTTCTCATTGATGGTATCTAAGGCTTTCCTCTTTTCCTTTGCCTGGGCCATCACTTCCTCTTTCTTTGTTTTGTGCTCTTTTGTTGAAATCTGGATGTTTTGATATTTCAGCGTGTTATTGCTGAAATTAAGACTCCAAGGCCTCTGTTCCTTAGCTTGTAGCCAGCTAGTGTTATGCCGGGAGTTTCCTTGGCTGCCAGGACCTAACAAGAGAAAGAAGACCTTTCCTTGTCTTTGCAGACTGACTTGTATGAGTTGACCTGTGCAGAATGCTCTCCTTCAGGGCTCATCCATACAGTGAATCCAGAGAATAGTTTGCTCCAGACCACAGTGCAGGGGCCTCCTTTCTGTGCCCGTGTGTTGTGCATGTGGCCCTAGGAATTCTGTTCACACAGATACCACTGTCCCCTCTTCCCTAGGAAACTGTTTCTTCATGGCCTGGGCCCTGCACTTGTATGTCCTACAGCCAGCAATCCCTTGCCCAGGCATCCACCTGACTGCTCTCCTGTTAGGAGAGCTCAGTGAGGTGCCTTCAACACCTGGCAAGTTCTAAGACAGCCAGTCCCTCAGACCACCACCAGACAGACTGGACAGGACGTACAAGCTCCCAAGTATGTGCACGAGGGTGGCTCTGCTCTCTTGGAAAGTGGCACTAGCAGGCTGGCTCCACACCAAGCCAGTGAGGAAGGGGTGGCCTGCCAGAATGCCACGAGATCCATATGCTTTTAGGCCTTTTTCTTGATTCAGTGCTCCCCATTACTGCAGTCCTCTCTTCTGGATCTTTTACAAAGATGTTCCCGTCAGTTCCTTCTGGTTGTTCAAAGCTTCTGCTGAGGGAAGGAGCTGTGTCTGATATGTCTCATTCTGCCATCCACATCAGGGCTAGGCCTTGGGTTTATATTAAAGACACCCTGAATGAAATCGGATGCTTATGCAGTCTGCAGTCTTTAGTCAAAATCCCAAGAAAATTTCATTTTTTTTTCTGTTTAGTGACCAAAGTTGGGGGGGGAGGGACACACCTTAAAACGACGACTGGTAAGATGGCCCTTCCTAGTCATTTACTTAAGAGTATGTCACTGGACAGACAGACGCTGTAGCCATGTAAGTGCTTTATTTTTTAACTCCCTCGGACTCCACTGGCCACCTCAGAGAGTCAGGCTATCACACGAGAATTAAACTCACAGGTGGAACAATTAGATGGGTGAGCAGAGCCCTGGGCTGCTGAGGGCCTTGGGCCCCCACACTCACTCCCCTCCTGCCATCTCGCTGGCTTCTGTGCCCTCAGAATGGGGTAACGTTTGTGTAGCCAGGAAACCCCAGTTTGAAAAAGAAACTGCACACCTGTAAGCCAAGTCAGACTCATCTGTAGGTGAAAGGGTTGCTCTAGGGGTGGGAGCTGTTGGGGTCCCACCATCCCTGGGGCAGTTCTCCGACTGCAGGTCAGCGGGGCAGGGCTTCCCAAGGCTCCATATGCTAATTCTGCCAGCAGAGTCCCAGCATCCTGTACTCTATCGTGACACCTGACTCTGCTAATACTATGATCCAAATTATGTCCCATAAATTATCCTTCCAGAGGATCAATGAATTCAGTAACCATCAGATTCCTACTGATGTATCGGCAGAGTTGGAACCACCCAGTCAGTCAGTTTCATTACAGAAGCAGGTGTCCGCAGCCGTGGCTACACTGTCTCCACGCTGGCGCCCCCCTGGGCTGGGCAGGAAGCCCAGGCCGCTCGGTCTGAGACGACACGGTCCAAGGCTGTCATCAGGATGTCGGGCATGTGGTCCGTCAGCATCCTCGGGCCTATGAGTATCTTGCTGAATTCCGATTCATGGGACCACTTCGCCCGATACTGAGCAGCAGAACAACAAAACCTGGAAACAAAAGGTGAGACATCACTTACCAAAACAACACTTGGGCTGAACCAATTCCATGTCTGGTTTCCTCTAAGTCCTCAGTTCAGGGCTGGCAGGGAGGGGAGGCAACGAAGCACATCAGGCACATGTCCTCAGCCTCAGGCCCTCGGGTTGGGGACTGACCCCGGCAAATCCACCGCCCACACTCACCTCCCTGAGGTGCCCTCTTCCTCCAGGTGGATGATCCTGCCGGGAGGGTACAAAGGGGGGTACTTGGTGGGGGAGCCCAGGGGCGAGTCGCTGGAGAAGCTGTATGCTGGGGACCTGTGGGCCAGCAGGCTCTGCTCCCCAAGGAGAGGTTGCATCAGGTCGCCCTGGTTGCTCCCATCCAGCTCTGTTGGAAAATTATCGGGGTCCCCTCCGAACAGTTCATACCAACACCCTTGCAGTAAGATCTTGTACTAAGGGGGAAACACAGAAAGACAGACTGGTGGTTACTGTGACCGGCCTTGCCTGTCACCACAAAGACACCCTCAGGAGGCTGCAAACCCCCACCCTGGTGAGCCAGCCCTGGGTGGCAGCACCCACAGAGCTCAGGACATACCAGGGGCCTGGCTATTTTACGATTTTTAAGCCAGGGGTTTTATGAATGTGGAGGTGAATGGGCCCACACATTGATGTCCTTGGGCAAAGAAGCCATCACACGCCTGTAGCAACATGTAAAAACCAAATATTACCCTTAATTTTTTTAAGGCAAGGCTGAAAACCAGTTTTACCCTTCCCTTGAAGACATTAGATATTTTTTTTAAGATTTGCTTTGGTAATAAACATAAGGAGAAAATTTACTTTCATAAATGTTACTCTGGTTGGCAACAAAAACACAAAGTAGTTTAGAAAACATAAAGTGGTCAAAGAAGTAAAAATCATCTCTAATTCTGTTATCCAGATAAAACCACACACAGTCTCAGGGACAGGCCAAAGCCCTGCAGCTCCTGCTAAAAGGTGCCCCAAGTTACCTTAGGCTTATTACAGTGGGCGATGACTTGCAAGATTCTCTTCTTCAGGTCTTCCAGGTTTGTCACACTTAGCCTGGTTAGCAAAAGACCAGGGTCAGACTGAGGCCTGGGACTTTGGACTCTGCTTTCAACTACCCCCTACAGAGACAACTCTTCTTACCTGGGAATCACATCCTTCCCAAGGACAAGTGAAATGATGAAGTTCTTAGAGTATTCATGAAGGGATTTGCTGAAATTTTAAAAACAAGAAAAGATTTGGAATTACATTTCCCACAGAGAACGTCAAAGAGAGAAAGTAACTTGCCAGGTCAGTGAGCAGTTAGTTTTCATACAAATCAACTTTGTCCTTTAGCCTCTAGAGGTGAGGAGAAATATTGCCGAGAGACTTCTGGTTAGATTAATTCACGGGCCACGTTGCATAAGAGCCACAACACATTTCAACAGAGACCATCCAGGGCGACATGGCAAACCGGATCAAGATGGCGGACTGCACCGATGCACTTCCTCTCTGACCCAGCAAGCCCACTTCAGGCATCTGTCTCCCAGAGATGCAACAGCAAAACTATGAAAAGACAAATGCAAAGGCTATTCACTGCAGCACTTGCTTGTAACAGAGACTGGAAGCGACGCAAACATTCTTCCATAGAGAATCGTATTCAACTCATCAACTACGGCACATCCATATACAGTGAGTCCTTCGCAGCTATGAGGGGGTGAGCGCCAGGATACATAGTTGATGTTAAAAACAGCAACAAAAACAAGATGCAGAATAGTATGTAAAACATGTTTCCTTTTATCTAAGGAAGGGGGCAATGCAAATATGTAAGTTTATATTTGTAAGAAAATAGAAAAGTTATCTTTGTAACCATGTTAATATTTTCATAATTATACAACAAAAATACATCAAAATAATTATTCAAAATAATCAAGTAGGAAAGGAATTTCTAAAAATCAAAAGCTAACTAGAACAAATGAACCTAAAAGTGTATTAACGAAAAAGAATTATTATTTCAAGTAGCTTTTCAACAGTATTTTGACAGTATATCTCTAGGAGGAATATATCCTAAGAATAAAGAAAACTGAAAATAAACCTCAAACTGCTTTCAGTAATCCTACCATTAGATGTGACACTGCTATTACAAATCTCACACACGTAGATGCAAAAAGGTAACTCTGTTAGTATTGATTCAATCAGCCCAGATTTTTAGCACCAAAGAAAAAATATACAAAGAATTTCAATAAAA
This sequence comes from Bradypus variegatus, assembly GCA_004027775.1. Taxonomy (NCBI): domain Eukaryota; kingdom Metazoa; phylum Chordata; class Mammalia; order Pilosa; family Bradypodidae; genus Bradypus; species Bradypus variegatus. Next base: position 4,539 of record PVKY010005951.1, read on the forward strand.
ACAGGTACATAATTTAAGAAAAACCCTGATCTTTAAATTGGAAGTTATTAATACGAAGTTCGTATTTTCTCTCTGGAATATTCCTTACCTCTTTCCACTGAAGAGGCCTAGAATTTATGCCAAACTTGTGGCGAGGGCACCCCTAGAGCCCAGATTGTAGTTTCTAAATAATAAATAAATAATAAAATAAAATAAATAATAAAGAACCAATACTCCTTGGAGAAATAGTTGATTCCAGATATAGGGCAGGAAATAAAACTTTGAGTCTAGAACATCTTGTCATACCAGAAAGCAAGAAAATGATCAGAAAATGGGTAATGCTGAGAAGTGATGGCCAAAGATGGGGCAATTTGAATAACAAAAGAATAACTGCTATGAATTGAAATAAATCTGATACTCATGAGCTTATAATGTAGTTTAAAGAAATTAATGTTCACCTTAGAGACTGCTAAACTATCAATTCATTATTCTGAACACCATTAAGTAAAGGGAAATATTACAGCATTTATGCAATTATCTTGCTTTTCCTGTATGAACTAGATCTTTGAGTGACCAAGTAATTGATGAGAAAAAGTTCTTTATGAATTAATTTTCAGCCGATAAATGCAAAAGAACAGGTAGAGTATCATTGTTTTATAATCCCTAATAAATCAATGGATCTAAATAATGAACATTAGCTGCTGATATCACAGAGACAGACAACCAGACAGCACGTGCTTCCCAGCGTGGCCCCCGGCAGCCCCGCACCGCTGCTCACAGTGCACTGCCAGGAGGTTCGGCAGACAGGATGCCTGCTCTAGACACGACTTACACTTCCCAGGAAATACAAACAACCAGGGGGACAGAGGAAAACGTTAAAATTACACCATGAATGTACAATAAGTTAAATCCAGAAAGAGGCAGGTTCTGGAGAACCAATGACCAGGTTTCTTAGCAAATATAGAAAAATAAAAGAGGGGAGGGAAAATGTATACACCAAAAAGGAACTAAGAATCAAATCCAATACAAGGAACTTACATAAAGCATTCATGAGCTAAATGGGAGAATGTGATCTGTTACTGGATATCAAGGAATTACTGTTAATTTTTTAAACTCTTGTTGGATTAAGGTATTTACAGTTGAAACAATAGGATCTCTCAGATTTGCTTCCAAGTGATCTGTCAGGGATCTGGGGAATGGGGGACAGCGCAGGAAACGAGATCAGTCTTATGGTGATCAGTTACTGAATATGATTAAATGGGGTTCATTACACCACTGTCTTGTCTGAATTTTCAATTTTTGCTTGAATATTCCAAAATAAAACAATAGCTTTAACAGATTGCTATATTAAATAATATAACCTTTCTATGCTAAAGCTGAGAGAATGAGAACTAGTGAACCAGAGGACCAATTTGAAGAAAATGTGCAGAATACTGAAAAAAGAAACAAAGATAGAGATGTGGAAGTGGAGTGAGAGGTCGAACTGGAGTCCCAGAAAAAAAACAGGAACAGAGCAGAGGAAATATATGAATTCCATGACTAGGAATTCAGAATTTCAAGAATCTAATAAATTTCAAGCAAACACCCATGCAACCTGGAGGCAATCTGCTAAATGAAAGAAGCCCAACCCAGGGCTACGTAGTATCTGATGCCAGGTATATGATATTCTAGAAAAAGCAAAACTACAGGGAGAGAAAGCAGATCAGCTGTTGCCTGGAAGTGGAGGGAAGGGACTGATAGCAAAGAGACATGCAAGAAACATGTAAAAGTATTCCTGTCAGCAAAGAGATAAAAAGAGAGAAGACAAAAGAGAGAAAACTCATTGGCAGATGAAACTATATATTAAAAAAATCCTAAAGCTCTAAGATGAATTAAGTAAATTAACAAGGCTGCTGTATACAAGATTAGTACACACAAATACTGCGTTTATAGATGCGAGCAACAAAGAAAAATTCCCAGGAGTAAATCTAACAAAAGATGTGCAAAACTTGTATGGAGAAACTTTTAAAACTTTATTGAAAGACATTAAATAATACTTAAATATTTGAAGAGTGATATCATGTTCACAGACTGGAAATTTCAATAATGTAAGGAAATCAATTCTCTCCAAATTGAACTAGAGAGTAAATGCAGTTGAAATGACAACCTCAACAAGTTTTTGTTTGTGGAACTTGCAAAGCTGATTCTAAAACTCATATGGAGATGTAAAGGGCCAATAATAGCCAAACAGTCTTGAAAAAGTGAAAGGGGTGGGAATTTGCCCTACTAGATACCCAGACTTGGTATGAAACTAGGATAAGTAACCCAGTGTGGTATCAGAGCAGAGACAGACAATTAGACCAATGGAACAGAGAACATGGAAATAGATTCATGAAAATAAAGACAGAATTAAATTACAGAAGTGTTACTGCATATCAGTATGCAAAGGATAGACTTCTCAGTAAGCAGTTCTGAAATCATTTATCCATGCGGGAAAAAAAGAAATTGGATCCCTACCTCATACTATACACAGAACAATTCAACATAGATTAGAGACCTAAATAAAGCTGAATGGCCAAACTAAAAGACCTTTAGAAGATAATATAGGAGACTAACTCCATCCCAAGGATGGAGAAAAATTTCTTCAGTAAGAAAAAAAAAATCAAAATTCATAAATGAAAACACTGATAAATTAGTCAATTTTAAAATTAAAAACTTCTATATGAAAAAATACACAAAAACAATAAAAAATAAAATACAAATAAAATTTAAAACTGATAAATGGAAGACACCACTTAAGAGTAAAAAGACACACAAAGAAGTGGGAAAGCAAAATCACAACACATATTTACAACCAACAACTGATGTACAGAATATATACATTTACAAATCAATGAGAAGAAAACTAGATAACCAATGGAAAAATGGACAAAAGGAACATCACAAACGTTGAAAATCAAATAGCCAAGAAATATATGAAGAGATTCAACTTCACTAGTAATCCTGAAAAACGCAAATTAAACCATAATGAAACATCAATACACACCCACCAGACTGGCAAAAATAAAAAAATCTGACAGTACTAAGTTTTGGTGAGAATGTGAACTCTCAGGCATTGCTGGCTGAGGGAAACGGGCACAACCATCTTGCAAAACCGTGGCGTGACATGGTAAGGACAAGTGTGAGCAAACCCTGTAATGGTGATTCCAACCTGCTCCCACGTTTCAGAGAAAGTCATCACAGCACTGGAAGTGACACAGTGTCAATAAACAGTAAAATGGATAAATAATTTGCAACAGATAGCAAATGAAACATAATAAAAATTACAGAATAACATCTACATGCATCCATAATGTGAGGAACAAAAAAGCAAATCACAGAAATTATTACAGAGTACAATGCCACTGATATAAAGATCAAACATCAAGCAAAACCAAACAATATTACCTCAAGACAGACATATAGATGGTAAAACTACTTTTTAAAAAATCCACAGAAGAATTTTCATACATATCAGGGTAGTGATTGCCCGAGCAAGGAGAGGCATGCAGGAAACACTGCCTGTGTTCTAGTTCTCAACCTGGGTGGCTGCTACGTGCCTGTGTCTGTCCGTCTGTCTGTGTCTGTGTCTGTCTGTGGAGGGAGGGTGTCGTGTTTACTCAGCCTTACTGAGGTGTAAATGATAACTAAAATCACCCATTTTAAGTGTATAATTTTGAGAAATGTATATAGTTGTATAACCACAATCAATACACAGAACATCTCCACCAGCCCCCAAAGGTCCCAGTGTCCCCTTCCGCAGTCAGTCCCACTCCCACCCCCACCCAGGCAACCACTGATCTGTTTCTGTCATTGTAACTTTATCTTTCCTAGAACGTTATATACATGGAATCATACAACATGTAGTATTTTGCATTGGGCTTTTTTTCACTTAGCAAAATGCCTCCAAGTAGCATGGATGTTTACATTATTATTATTATAAAAATGTATTTTTATGTTTGCTTAACAAAGAAATACAGTATTTATAAAAGCCACTCCCATGGCTTTTTCAATGTATAATTTTTAATAGGCTTTTCTTAACATGTAAGCTTTTAAAAAGCTAAAACACATAAGCTTTTAAGAAAATACAGGAAACAAAAGCCAAGGACCCCAGGACACTGGCTGCCAGCCCGGGATGCCACAGTCCCCAGGGTGAAAGCCTGGCATGACCTCGCCAGGCCTCGGGTTCCAGCCTCACAGCCATGAGTCAACAGACTCCCGATGTTTGAGTAACAAATAAAGTAATATAGTATAAGCTTTTAAAAAGGTAAAAAGGCACACAAATATTTATGTATAAAAATATTCATAGAATTATTTATAACAACAGAAAATGAAAATATTAATTTTTATTCCATTCGTGATGGAATAAAAAGGGTATTGTATTACCAGATGACGGAACATTAACTGGCTATTAAAAAACAGGTTCTCAAAGAAGATTAAGGATATGATATATCTACAGTATTCTTTCAATTTTATATACCACATCTGCACACACACACACAGTTGGATGAAAGCAAACCTAAATATAATGGTAATTTCTGCAGAATGAACTTTGATCTCAATACTTGTCTATATTTTCCAAATTTTCTATTATGGATACAAATTTCTTTTATAATCTGGGCTAAACGGTTATATAGAACAGTCCAGGGTTAAATATATTGAACCAGAGAAGATAAAGGTAGTTTTCGAAATCATTAGCAATGAATCTTAGAATTAAAGTCTTTAGGAAGACAAAGCTGTGGATCTAAGAAAGGGCTTTCAGTCTTCTACAACCAAACAGTGCTTCAAAACTAACTTCTGAGGGTGAAGAAATTAAGTTCCAATTACAGATGGTCTTGCCCAGATGACGTGTTAGCCTGTGGTAAGAGGCGTGGGGAGGAGGACTCACCTCAGCAGCCCTCTGGGGGGTGAGAAGGCGTAGCACCTGACCTGGGGGTGAGCGCTTCTGAGCATGATGGCCAAGAGTGCCGCTGCTCCTGCCCCCAGGCTGTGTCCCACGATGACCAGCCGGTACTCCTACAGGACAAAAAGCAGAATGAGGTCAGATAAGAGATGGCTGACAATAAATAAAATAAAATAAATCAATAAAATCTCACAGGAGCAATGCTGAATGCCTGGCTCAAAATCCCATCATTGACGAGTCGTCGGTAAACATATCTGGCAGCTTGAGAAATCCCCTGAAAACACAGACAAAGGTGGCAATTAACCCCCAGACAAGGTAGGTTCAATCACAGTCGCATACATCCTTATCTGTGATTCTCTACCTCCCCAAATGAAATGCAAGCATTGCGGGGCCAGGAGCCGTGTCAGTTTTTGTCTACTGCTGTATTCCTGGCACCCTGTACGGAGCTGGGCATCCAGTGGGTACTCAATAAACATTTAAACATCCTTTAAATGTGACAATCAGGACTGGCTTTCCGTGTAGCAGACACATTTCTGCAGTCTCCTCCTGTAACTACACAGTATTCTGCCCTATGGATAGGCCACAATTTCACCTAGGTCCTCAGGGCTGCTCAGATTTAGATCGAAATGACTGACCATTTAAAGTGACTTCAAAAGCTACAGTTCTAAGTGGAGGATGCTAAGCATCCACTGTTCCTCCAAAGTCAAAACTAAGAGCATAAGAAGTGAGTTCTAGGGAGGTCGGAGTTTGATTTGTTTTAAAAATAAATAAAATTTAAAACTTCCTAACAACTATAGCTGTCCTACAAAATAGACTTCTTGAAAATTAAGCAGTTCCAGTAGTGCAGAGACAGCCTCCTGTGGGTCAGTAGTAGTTGTGGAGTGGTCGCTTCCTGTCAGCTACTCTGCTCGGTCCTGAGAGACGACAGATCTGGTTTCTGTCCTTTGCAGCTTATACTCTAACAGGATAAGGAAAGAAACTCCGTGTAAGATGGGAGACTGTTCTGTAACCTCTATAGTGAATGCCAATTCCAAAGACTCAGTAATGCTGTAGTTCTACAAGTAAAATGCTGAACCTGGCATCACGTAAGAGAAATTTTTAATAAAGGCATCAGCATTCTGTGTACCTTCAGACAAACTATCAAATTCCCCTTTACTCTCCTGCAGCTACACAATGCAGTAGATTCATCCAGCGTTCATTAGGCATCTACCCTTTGTCCAGTTCTGGGCGACCAGAGCCGAACAGAATAGACCACAACTGCGGCTGGCGAGTGCCCCTGCCCCTTGGCACACGCATCAAGCCAATGAAAAGCCAAGCTGGTTTTCAGGTGCACAGTTCCCAGCTCTGATGACCGACCACATCGGTGCCAAAACCCGGCCCAAGTGAAGCCAAGAGCAGACAATAGATTACATCCTTAGGGCTCGAGCAGCTGCCGTCCAGGCCCCAGGGTAAGAGCTGTCACCACAAACCCTCACCCAGGGCACCTGGGGGACGCCTACAAGTCACTCTGGCCTCTGAAGGAGCTCTGGGTGGCTGGCTGGTGTGGCCCTGTAATCTGATTCAGGAGCCACTGCCATCAACAAGCCCAAGACTTAATGATTTTCTTTGTTTTTCCTCACATACCGGAACCCAATAATAGTTAAACTGGACTCTTATGAATTGAGACTCAAAAGACAAAAGTACACATTCCAAGGACTTTCAAGCTTTTAACTGGTGGCAGCAAAAGAGCCCACGTTTTAGCCAGTTACTCAAGCTGCCGAGGCAGGATGTGGGGCCACGTAGGACAAGCAGCCGCACTCTTTCGGTAACACTTTAATTAAACAATTTATTTTAAAAATGGTGAAAAAAAAAACAACAAAAAAAAAAAACGAAAAGTATAAAAAAGAAAAATAGAAGTCTGCTGCCCTCCCCTCCTCACATCCTTGCCTTTAGGGGTGAATCACCCCAGGCTTCCCCCTAAGTGTTATTGCCTCAGCTCAGGGCAGGCAGCTTCTGTTCCTTCAGGGGGGGCTTGTGCACCCCCAGCCTGGTAACAGTGAAACAGAGAACTGGGCCACTGCTGCGTCCGCACAGAAACCTTACAGAAGACAGGCCAGGCCCTGGCAGCAGCACCTGCCCCGCGAAGGGTGCTGAGGCTTCGTTTCCACATATACGACGTTCTACTGTACAAAACCTTTCTTTTGTGCCCCCATCATGAGAACAGTATTTTAACTAATGGCTCTGAGCCACCAACCCAGGCTCAAATGCCCAATTTGACATTTATTGCCCACGTGACCCACAGGCAAGCTAACCAACCCCTCTGAACCTCACTTTCTTTCTCTTAAAAAACAAAACAAATAACCTCACAGGACTGTTGAGAATGAACAGTGTAAGAATCAATGGCACTTATTTAGCAGAGCACTTGGGACATGCCTGGCATTAATGGGAGAGATTCAGCAGTGATTGGGAAAATTTTGACCCCTTTGAGTTTCTCTATGGAACATTCCAGAACACAAACTGCAGAGCTTGTACCTTGTGTGCCAAACAGTCTTGCACCTCACACTCTACGTCGAGGGTCTCACTCTCCGCTGACAGGTCAGTGAGGATGTCCTGTAGAAATCGCACCGAGAAGAGGCCGTCACTCGGATGGACCTGAAGCTGCTGGGCAGGTCCCATCCCACAGCACAACCGCCTCGGAGCAGTGGGAACGGTCCTGCCTCCCGGGCCTGACTGCTGAGCAACTCGCGGACGCCTGGACTCGGGAGAGGAACCCAGCACCAGGCCTGGCCCAGGGCTGGCGTGAACAGTGGGGCAGGAGGAGCCAGGGCAGGCACCTACCAAACCCCACTGCCTTCCCACATGCACATTCCTTAAGTGCCCACGAAGCACAAAGCCCTTCACCGGGGTTTTGAACAAGGTGCAGTTTCTGTCCTGAAAGAGCTCCGGGACAGAAAACCCAGTGAGAGATGCAGGAAACTAGCCCCACAGCCAGCTGCAGAAGGAGGGGGCTGGGGGAGACTTCCCAAAGGAGACAGAGCCTGAGCCGGACCCCAGAGGAAGAGCCTGACTCCAGGAAGAGGGGAAATGAGAAGGGTGTTCTCACCTGAGGCCCTGCAATGTGGTGAGCGAGAGGTGCAGCCTGCAGGCTCTCAGCCACAGGCCCCTCACCCACAGCACTGACAGCTCCCCAGCAGCCCTGACACTCGCCAGGGTGCAGAACCACCGGCAGGCAGTGAAGCACCCACAGGGCCGAGGTAAGGACCAAACTGTCCTAACAGCCGTGGAAACCGCTGGAGGCTTCTGAGGTGTGGTAAGATCTGACCTATGTTTTAGAAAGTGTTGTCTGTGGGCAGGATAAAGGACTGATGGGGAATATGAGAGACCCAGACAGACAATCACTTCCCTGGCCCAGGAAACAGGACCGGGAATGGAGAGGAGACAGGCAGAGAGCAGGGCAGGGGAAGGAGCTTCAAGGCCACAGACTGTACTGGGCATGAGTGAGGGGAGAGCCCAGGGACAACGTCACCATTTCTTAAACAGGCAGCTGGAGGGGCTCAGGGAGGAGCAGTGTAAGGCCCCGGGGAAGGTGAGGAGCCTGGTTCTTGGTGCCAGAAGCTGGAGCTACACGTCCTGGAGACGGGCGGGGCTGCCCCACGGAGCTGGTCCGAGTAGTGCAGCGCTCCAAGGACTCAAGCTCTGGAGCCTCTTTATATTTTCTGGGTCAGCAGAGAAATAAGAATCAGGAAATGAGACTGAGGAGTGGCCAAGAAGAAACCAAAAAGCACAGCAGAGAGATGGTGAGAAGAAAGTTTCAAGAGGGAAGGAGCCATTCAGTTCCCTATAGGGCAGAGAAGCCAGGTCCGAGAAGTACTGAAGAGGGATGGCCAGGTCTGGAATAAACGGGGTGCTCACGACCACGTGGGCAGCGGCAGCGCCAGTCAGCCAGGGAAGCTGAGTAGCAGGTGCACTGGGCCTGCCAAGACACGGAACAGGAACTCACGGGTGCCAATAACATGGCTGTGTGACTCCTGCCAGCAAAACTTAACTTACTGTCTCGTTCTGGCTTTGGGAACTAACAGAAAACTAAGAGTTGGGTCACCCAGGTTTGGGGACTGGCCACGCACACTGAGGCATGAGGTGGGAAGGCATTCAAGCAGGGTCCCTCTAGAAGCTCTAACTGGGGAGCCCAAACTAGCAGTCATTTGGTTTCTGACATTTCTTAGTTAAAAGGAAACAACTTGACCGTTCTTTCTGAAGGAAGTATTTCACAACCCTGGATTCACTTCTCCATTCTGTCCCCATATGTGCCTGGTTTTCCTTTACATCTAATGCTGTTGTTACTAAGCATGATTTTTCTCAGTTCCAGCAAACAAGGACCTCCCACCCACCGCTCGCTGCTACTGCTCCGAGTTACTGTTCTCCTTTCTCTCCACCCCCCACCTCCCAGGGCTAAGGCCTCAGGCTCCTTACCTGGAGAGACATGGTCCCTCTCACAGCCACCACCACGGATTCCTGCCTATGATCCAGAGCCACTAAAAAGGGAAGCTCATACACCTGCGGGGAGAAGAGGCAGGAGGCGCCTAGCGATTTGAAGTTAGGCCATTCCAGTTTCTCTACTAATACAGCAGCATAGTACTACAATGAAAACCCCAGTTCCTATAACACAGAAAGAAGGGAATGCATTGATTTATTCTCCCTACTCATTATAGAAAGACGTTAATAAAACATGCCATTATATATGTAAAAGTATCTTGGTTTCTTTCTTTGCTTCTCTTTGAACCCCTCAAAATCAAATCAACTACACTGCTGTACTGCTAACCTCATCTAATCAGAGCTCCCGCCCTCACAATCAGGGCCCGGAGAGGACGTGCAGAGGGTTTTGGAGCCAGGCAGACCGGGTAAGAAACTCAGCTCCCTCTCTCCTGCTGTGTGATCTCAAGCAAACGCCATTAGCTTTCTTTGTCTGCTCATCTTAAAAGAGGTAGAATATCACCTAACCCTTGAGGCTAGGGCACAGACTAAAAAGTACAAATGCCTAGCCCAGGGCAGGCAATCGACCAACAGATGACAACGGACATTTGTTTATGGTCTGCACTAACTGATGTGGAGCGAGCAGAAAGAAGACTGGGCTGTGACCTGGGCACGGCAGGGAGAAAGGTGATTCTAAAATGTAGTTCTATGGGAGCCACTGGGCAGCAGTACTCCAGTGGTGCCCCAAATTGTCTCACACTGGAACCACTCCTGAGCCCGGTCCCATCTCCAGACTTTCAGATTTAGATGATCTGGGTGGCGTGTGACCTGGGCTTGGGGAGTTTTCAAAGCTAACTTTGTGAGGCAGCAACGTTTGCCAACCACTGTACAACACCAGGGGTTCTCAACCGTTGGTGGGTCTGAGAATCACTTAGAGTCAAGAGAAGCATTATCGGGGCACAGAATCAGAGGCTTTGCTAAGTTCCCAGGTGATCTGATACCCATCAAAGTGTGCAGACCACTACAGTACACTACTGCATATGAAGCTCAAAACCCCAAAATAGGGATTGACCCCAAACACCTGTGTGGGATTAAGAGCAACTGCAACTCACTGCTCTTCAATAAAAGATGGGCAATGTAAGAAATACAGTATGGTATCTCCAGTAAAGACTTTTTGTTCCATTTAGGTTAAATCTGAGTTCTTAACCTAAATCCATGAACATGAGCTTTAAGGGGATCTATGAAAACCTTTGAAATGACACACAAACTCTGGGGAGGGATGTGTGTGTATGTCTATGCACATTTTTCTGGGAAAACAATGCATGACTTCCACAGAGCCTCAAAGGACTCCAGGTTCCAAAAGAAGATAAGAACCAGGGTCTCATATTAAACAGAACCACAAACAGAGTGAAAATTTTGCCATCTCAAGTACCTTGTCATGGAAGCTTATGTGGAGGAAATCCCTGTACTGCAGGCTGGTTGTTCGCAGGATGGAGCCAAAATGACAGTTGAGCTGATCCCCTCCAACCAAGTCATATTCTGTTGTTCTGCTTCTGCAACTAAAAAGGAGAGCACAAGTGTCACTGTGCCAGCCTGAGCCCCCAACAAGGCACATCAATCCTCACTGTCCCATTTTCCCAACATTCATGAGGACTGGGGTTTATCATTTTCAGGACTTAGTCTGCCTAAGTATACGGCCTTTCAAAGAGAAACATCTCTCTGGGTATACCTTTCACAGGTATTTTGACTTCCGGAATCATGTTAATGTTTCACACATTCAAAAAATAAATGAAATCAACAAGGATGGGAGAATCCCTAACACCGAATGCCAAACCAAAGCAAACGAACCAAACCACTTCAAATTACTAACACATCCACTCTGGAGAAGAAACAAACAAGAGAGAACTAATCCAAGTAACTTTTGAACACAGTACTCTAAGTCTAAAAACAAAAGAATTGCAAACAAATTTCACTCTACCTAAGAGATGTGCTTTTTTAATAGTGTACTGGGGATAGTAAATTGAAATTATTCTGTGAGAATCGGAGAACTAAGCATGAATATCTCACTGTTGCTGTTGGGTGCCAGGGTTCTCTTGGTGGAACAAAGTAGATATAGCTTTGGTATGGGGAAAAAGCAAGAAAAACTCTGTGGCACTGGACTGGAATTTAAAGGTATCAGTATAAACTCATGACTTGAACAGTAAGTACATATTAGGCTAAATCCTATGAAAATGCTATTTTCCCCCAACTCTGTCTACTGAAAAGGTCCGGAAACAGTAACACCTCAGGAGCAATGAGCACACCAAACACTCAGATCTTGCCCCTAATACCATTCCCCAGGAGAGGGTGCCTGGGAGAAATGATTCCAAGAAAAGTACAAGATGAGTTTAAGGAAGTGCCCAAAAAATGATGGGCACATATGGAAAGGACATAGGAGCCACCCTGAAGGGCCAACCTGGGACATTTTGAGACTCAATGAATACTACAGTTATTGCAAAATGAAAAGCATAACCCATTCACTAGAATAAGAGTCTATGAATCCACACTGATAATAAACATAGGGAAGGAAAAGCTCTTCTTGACAGTACAATGCCAACTAACACAGAAGAAATAATGAATTAAGAAAAGTCATCATTTTACAACCATTCTGGTAAAAACTGATTCAGACAAGAATCATTCATGGATACTAAAATTATTGGGTGAAAGTTCAAA
>PVKY010005952.1:0-16613 GCA_004027775.1 Bradypus variegatus
CCTGAACACGGTCTCAGAGTCTGCGTCCTGGAGAGTGCAACTGAAATTGTTATTAAGAATTACGAAGAGAAAGGGGGAGAGGAGGAAGAAGGAAAAGAAGAAGGGCAGGAGGGTCCTTGTTCAACCCTGGGGCTGTGGTTCCCTTCCTGGGAATGGGAACGTCAGGGCATCAGCCCGGCTGAGGGGAGGAGAAGGATTATGTTTGGACCCATTCCAGCAAGCTGCTGAGAAGCACCTGGGGCCAGGAGAGACCAGGCTGGGGCCGGGGACCTGGGGTCCTTCTCCTGCGGGAGATTTAAGGCTGCTAAAGTCGGCAAGCTTCCTGGGAAAGAAGAGGTGGGGAGAGGGAAGCAGAGTGCTCAGGGCAAAAGCATGGGAAATCCTCACATTCAGGGGCAGAGAGAAAGAAGGACCATGTTGACGCTGACAGGAGGGCAAGAGGAGAGCAAGGAAAGGAGATTGTGAAGGAAAACGAGAGGAGAGAGATTCAAACCCATCAGAGAAGAGGAGCTGAACAAGATCCAGGTTGTGACAAGTGGATTCAGTGCTGATCTCCCTTAAAGGGTCATTAGGCATCTCCTCACTGGGCATTGTACTAGGACCTGAGGATATGACAGGGAACAAAGCTTGCTTGCCCTCCTGAGGCTTCCAGTCTCGTGGGGAAGACAGATGAACTGTGGCAGACAAGGCTCCTCAGACACTGTGGTGAAGGACCAGCTGTTGTTTTCCTTCCTATCCATTGTAGACTAATATCATCAATGTCAAGTTGCTGTCAAAGTTTCCAACATGTTTCTGCACTTACTTCCTCACAGGCTGGCACTGCCTGATGGCCTACCCCTCAGCTACGCTCTCCTACCTTACCAAGAACACCCAATTTCTTTTCAGGATGATGAAAAGATTACATATACCAGCTAAGGATGGGCAAGTAGACATCTTTTGATAGCGTTCACAGGAAAGTTTCCAAAAGGTTCTGAGCTGACTGGTAAGGTTCTTGCCTCTTCTATGGGTGAAATGGCTTGTATTCAACAGCCGTCTTGTAACCATGATGCAATACTAAGGATAATGGAGCAACAAATCCTAAGGACCTCAGTCCCTGTGGGCCATAAGCTACCACAGCAGCTCTAGCCAGTCTATCTGCAAATTTCATGTTACATGAAAGAAAAAGAAAACCTTTATCTTGTTTAAACCACTGTAATTTGAAGGCTATCATCAACTATATTTTTCATCTGTGATATGAGTAAAGAGGCATTTACCATCAGAAGTGGCAAATGCTACTATCACAACAGTTGGGGAAGAACAGGATCCTGTGGGCTCCTGAGAAAATGCTTCTCATCCAGCTTTTAGGGCGATGTTAGGGAAAGTCATCTGGAAGAAGCAATGATTAAACAAAAACCTGAAGGAGGAGTAGGGGTAAGCTAGGGAAAGGGCTTCAGGGGTAGTGGTGGTGGTGAAGGTTTTCCAAGCAAAACAAAAACTTATGCAAAGATTAGGATGTGAGATGGAGAGCTGCCCATGAGAAGAACTCAGATATTTCATTCTGGCTAGAACAAGAGTGTAAAGAGGAAGTGGGAAGAGAAGAGCTGGTGGTAGTCTCCCTGAGCGCAGGGCCTGCCAAGGGGTGGCAGCCCTTCCACCTGAAGGAAGTCGGATACCTGACCTCCTCACTCCCAACCACACTCGGGTAGGAACTTTCAGAAGATAATATTACCTGCTGCAATAAACCAGCTGGCACACACTGGTTCTGGTTTCATCTCTGGGGAATCACATTTAGCTTAGCCAAATCACTCACCTGTTAGGGCTTCCATTTCCAAATTTGCAAAACAAGCTGCATGAGACCGTCCCATTGACCTTACAAGGAGTCTGTGACCATGGGTTGTGGTAACCTACAAATAAGGAAGGTAAAGGTGTCATGTTTATGGATGAGAAAACTGAGGCCCAGAGAAGTTCCCATTAGATGAGAGCGCTGATGTCCCGACTCTCAGGCTGTTTTTCTTTCCCCACAAATAGCTGAATGTTCTGCTCTTGAAGTGGATGGTTATTGTTCAGGGTTCCTGCCAAATGGAACGCAGCTGAGTGAGATGATAGAGTTTCTTATTTCAAGAAACCTAGTACTTGAAGATACTTTGAATAACACATACTTTCGAAACTAAATATTTGGACTGTGCCTTCCCATCCTTCCTTTCTTCTCTAAAAGCAAAAACAATTCTTTGTGATTTGGTGATGGGGGTGGGGGGGAGGATTGAATTAGATAAATGGGAAAAATCTAACTCAGTGACCACAGAGGTGAAAGGACCTTGAAGTATTTAGATGAAATTCACATCTTTGGTGGTAACTCTTATGTTTCCACTGAATCACTGAGCAAAAACAGCCAACTCACAGTTGCTGTCTGAAAAGGTTGTTGTAATCCACACTTTATATTCTATAAACTAGGATCTCAAAAAGCCCTGTTGGGCAGACCATTAATTGGAGGATGACAGAGAATGTCCATAACCAAATGAAATGATATTCTAGCAGGAACTTGTACTTACTGAAATTCTACTCATTGGTTCACTCAACACTCATAAAAGCCCTAGAGTGTGGGAATTGTCATCCCCATTTTATAGATGAGGAAATTGTGTGTCTGCACCGCACTTTCTTCACATCCAGTAAATCACCAAGCCTGTTGAATCATCCTTCATGATGTTTCTTTCATGTGTCTTAGATTTCCCAGCTCTTCCTGGAAAGTTCAGTGCCTTCCACTCTAGTAGCTTCCCTCCCCCACACCCCCATTCCCAGATAGATGCTGGATATTACTTCTTAGGTGTCAGGACATCACTGTGAACTCAAAATGTCTAAACCCAACCTATGCTCCTTGCAAACATCCCCTTCATCCTAACCGCTTTAAGTCAGTTACCCAAGACTGAAACCACACAGCCTACACTTCAACCAAAGAGGTCTGTTCATAACATCTGAATATATCTTGTACGTTTCCACCCTTTCTCATGCTGTTCCCTCCTACAGGCTCTATTAAAATTCTACCTTTTCTCTGAAATATTCCCCCACCTTGCCAAACCAAAGACAGTTCATCAAGTGCACAAAAGTAAATGAACAAGAATGTTGACTCCAAGACTGTTTCTAACAGAGTTTAAGAAAACCTCTGAGAACTGAAATGCCCATCTTTGAGGGCATTATGTTACATGCAGACAGTGGGATATTATGCAGCCAGTGAAAACTGAAATGAGGATAAGATATATCTATATGTTCCAATACAAGTTAGAGAACAGATTGTATGATGTGATCACATTACCTAACAATGCATGCATGCTTCTATCCACATAGAAATTCTGAAAGGCTACGACAAAATTCTAACTAGTGTCTATCTCTGGGATTAGAGATGGGGAAGTGGAAATATTGCTTTCTTTACTAAATATATTTCTAATTTTTATTAATTTTTACAACAG
This sequence comes from Bradypus variegatus, assembly GCA_004027775.1. Taxonomy (NCBI): domain Eukaryota; kingdom Metazoa; phylum Chordata; class Mammalia; order Pilosa; family Bradypodidae; genus Bradypus; species Bradypus variegatus. Next base: position 3,441 of record PVKY010005952.1, read on the forward strand.
TGAATAGTAATAAAAAATTTCCATTTTGAAAAATGTAAGTTTTCTTACATTATTTCATTTTGAAAAAGGTAAGTTTTCTTTGCTTTTTTGAATTGCTCATAGCCCACCTGGAGGGTCTGAGCATGTCTTACACATCTTTGAATCCCCTAGGGCATGTCACACACTGCCTCACATGTCAAAAGTTGTCTTAAACTGGGATATTTCTATTGGTTGTGGAACACTGACATAGGAGGTTAAATTTAAAAGCTCTGCTTTATGTCATTCCGTCATATATATTGTACATCCTCTCGACACCTAAGCACACACATGATTCACCACAATCCACTTCACCTACCCAGGTGAAAATGAACAAAAGGGCAGAGAATGCATAACCATTCTTCAAAGGGAAAACCTATTCATCAGATTGGAGCAAGGAGCTAGATCACTCATGTAAATAAAATAAGGAGGAAAAAAATGAGAAAAGATTTGTTGACTCTTACCCAATCCCTTGTTTTCTCTTGGTTTTAAGGCTTTAAAACGTTATCTCTGGGAGTTACTGCATTATAACTAGCATCAAAATCAATCAGCAAGGTAAGAAACACTTGGTTTAGAGTAGTGGAGGTGTGGGAATGCTTGGGCCCCTATATTTACCTCTCCCTGCTTGGTTGGTTGTTGGTAGTTCATATAAATAATTTAAATTACTGAATTGGATTCTTGAATTTCAGTAATTTGGAAAGGTGTGAGTTGCAGGCAGTGGAAGCATATTGCCAGAGGACAGGACACAGGGTGCCAAGGGCCCTCTGGGCAAACAGTAGTTGTGTGTGATTCCTTGGAAATCCAAAGGGACATACCTAAAGAGTAGGACTTCAAAAATAGAAATGTCTGGTAGACTGAAAAACAAAACTGGGCTCCATAACTATGCACAGATAACATCCATGTAGTCATGGCTGGGCAAGGACATCAGTGCACGGTATCACCTTCCAAAACTAACCCCCTGAAAAAGATAACAACGAATATCAGTTCCATACCTGCCACACCAGTCCTTGATAGGTTTTAATTCACCAAAATACCCTTAAGAGGTTGCAATTTGTGGGGAGACAATACTTCAATCTTCTCATTTATTAATCACAGACTCTTTGTGGATGCCAGCTCTGTGCCTGACAGGGTATAGGAGAAAGAGGGTGAGAACTTCTACCATCAAGGAACAGAGACAAACATGCAAAAGTGGGTGGCACAAGCATAAAGTACACAACTCAGAACTTCTGTATGGATGCAATGTCATGCAAGGTTTTGGCAGGTAGCTCATTAGGCAGTTATTGGATGCCTCTTACAAGCCCTATAAATGCTGAGAGACGTGGGATACCAAACAAATATAAGATGAGGTGCAGACGCTGTTCTTCAGGACTACAGCCATCTTATTGGAAAGCTCAATAATTACAATGGGAAGCAACATGAGAATAACAGTGCAGAATAAAATACTGAAATATGTGGTAAAAAGATAAGTGATAAATTGGGATTTAGATAAAAATAAAAGAGAGATCAACAAACATTTATGGAGCACCTTACTGTGTAACCACCATTAGCTAAAAACTTGGAAGAGGAGAGTAATCAGACAAGTTTGGTCAAAATGGATTTTCTCCCCTCAGAAAGCTCATAGTTTAGTAGGGCATATAAGACATGTAAACGAAGGCAATTAATACCAGATACTGCCAACTGGACTCAGGTCCTGGGCCCTACACAGTCAGTTCCATGAAAGACAGGCATTGAGTTCTGAATCAGGAAGATTTGGGCAGCAAAAATAAAGGAGGAGGAGGGGAAGAAGAAGAGGAATATTAGAGAAAGGGAAGGGGAGGAAAAGAAGGGAAGGAAGGAGAAGAGAAAAAAATGAAAAGAACTTGACTCACACTGGCTTGAACAATAAGAAATTTGCTACTTCAAGTCCAGAATCTCAGGCTGAGATTCCTCCCATCTCTCCACTTTGTTGTCCTCATCACTGGCTTCATTCTAAAGATGGTTCTACTTAGATAGTAAGATGCCTGCAGCAATTCCAGGCATCACTTCCAAATATGACACCATAGAGAGAATAAGGGACAGATGCTTTCAGAGGTTTCTCCCTCAGAAGCCCCCCCCAGCAAACTTCTCATATCTCATTGGCCAAAGCCGAGCAGTGGAACACAATAGTCACCTACCATGTGATAGGCCCTATGCTGGGTCCTTGGGAAAAAGTATGAATAATACAAAGTCCTGCCCACTTAAAGTTCGTACAATATCTAAGCAGGGACACAGAGAAGATAGCACCCAATTCCAGCATTGTGTCCCATTGAAGCACTGAGGAGAGGCATTTGGAAGTATGGGAAGGATGAAGGAGGCAATAATCCATGGACCTGTAAAGCTAACTAGTGAAATAGATAAGGAAGGAGTTATAAGCACAGAGAGGTAAGTTCTAAAGACAGAGGCAGATTCCATGAGTCTTGATCAATCATGTTCTAGGCAGTGCCAAGAGTGGTGTATTCACAGTGTCTGGTGTGCTAGCTGGAAAACAGTAACCATTCAATAAATTCCAGTTTGCTGTTTGAACAAATGAATGAATTAATGAGCAACTGACATAAAGCATGGAGTATAAAACATATCAGGCAGTTTAATGTGACTGATGGGATAGACAGGGACCTTGCTTGCTGTGCTAAGGAGTTTGAATTTCATTTTGAAGACCATGGGAAGTCACTGAATGTTTTAAGTACAGGAATGACATAATCAGATTTGTGCTTTTTAAAAGATCATTCTTGCTGTAAAATGGTGAAAGAAGACTAGAGGCAGTGAGACAGGTTAGCAAGATGCTGCATAATAATGAAGGCAAAAGGGGATTAAGGGGGAAACTAAAAAAAAAGAGGATTAGGGAACAATCATCACCCAATGGTGAGTGCACCACCTAGAAAACCTGGAGAATCAAAAAACCTGGACCTCTCTTTTTGTTCCATGTATGTGGCAGAAAAACCTTTCAATCATCTCTCACCGACATCTGACAGGGAATGTTTGCCTTCATTTCCTGAGGCCAATCAGACTACAGTTTGGAAGAAGCAGCACTTCTCTGGCTTTTGCAATTGCTTAGATGAAGTTGCATGAGATTTCTACACCCATTAATTAGCACGACCCAGTTGCATCCTCTTAGAAGAGAACCCCTTTGCTAGACAGAACAAAAACCCCAAAAAACTATTAATTGACTGGCGGCTAGAGGAAGGCATTGTGTGTGTGTGTGTGTGTGTGTATCAGGACTTTAACGATTGTTGTGATCTCTTTTCTGTGTCTATAATGATTGAGCACGGGGTTAGCCCAGAGATCTTCTGCCTCAATAAAGCATTCTTACCAAAGTCAGCTCTTCCCTGCCTGCTTCCTCTAACCCAACCCAGCTCCTGGATGTAGACAGCTCACTCACAGAGACCAACTGCTCTGGGCTGTCATTTCCTCATCTATTAAAAAAAAAATGGGAGGGGGATCAAAACCTGACTCTGCCCAAGGGAGTTGTCGAGGGTGAAGAACATCCTGTCTGCTAGGTGCTTTGAGCTCTTCAAAAGAGCAAAGGAGAAAGCATGTTATTCATGCAAGACAGTGATCTCAACCGTGCTCACTGGGGAGCCCCTCGTCAGGGAATGGAGAACATGGAGCATGTCCCCCCACACTCTCTCCCCAAGCCCGGCCCCAGGGAGATGCCAGGGGAGAATAAATCACCTGTAACAGAGTCGCAGGTGCGTGATAGGCAGCCCTGAGCGGAAACGCCCTGCACGCAGCCAGCTGTGGTCCAGGACAGGCTCTGACGCTGCACACTCCCTCCGCCCAGCTCCTCTCGTAGGCAGACACCCAGCCCCGGTGCCCTCTCCCACTTCACACAGGCCCGTGCCCAGCCCTAGGTCAGAAATGGGGCCTCATTAATAATGACTCACTGGGACTTGAAGTCAGTTCGGCCAACATGCATTTGTGAGGGCAATAATCAGGGTTTTCATCCATCCTGCCTGTTGGCCTGTTTTTCCTTTTTGCTACAGTCACCACCTGAATAGGATTAGAGAAAGCAAAATATTGCAATTCACTGGAGAGCACATTTCCCTTTCCTCAACCTTTGCCTCCACTTGCTGCTGAAAAACAAAGAAGTAGAAATGTGCTCCGGCTTTGGCTGTGGCTGTGGCCGCGGCCGCCAAGGAGCCCCAGGAGGCAGTGGCGGGGATGCAACCAGGTTTAGCGGCACCTGCTCAGGTGTTTGGCTTCCTTGGCCGGGGGATTGTGGCCCTTACTCTGACATAAGCCCTGGCGCTTTGATCAGTTATTTACACGTCCTTCCAGAAGGCCTGTGCAGAAACCAAAATGGCCAATGTTTTTCCTTGAGGCAAAGACCTCTGACTGGAATATGTCCTCGGAGAGTTGTGTTTTTGTGTGTGCATAAGGCCCAATGGTCCTAACCCTTTCTGATAAGGGAAATAGTGGGAACCCAGGGCCATGACGAGTAGTCTGTACTGCTCCCCCCTCCATCATACACACACACACACTCACACACACACACCCTACTTCTTTCCTTCCTGATTAAGGAGAGGAATGCAGTGTTCTGTTTTTGTGGGCACCCTATAATTGTTTGGGGGCATTTCCCAGCTTGTTTCCTCTTCGGGACTATTGTTGGATCAGCCCCGTTGGGGAGCCTTGATGGGACATATGATATCATGCATTTGTTGCTTTAAAAATACCAGTGCCACAGCGTGAGAAGGTCATGTGCTTCTTAGTGGCCTATGTCCCCTACGTAGTGTTTTCTTTGTCTTGGAGAATTGTTTAGGTTTAATGGGTGCTGCATACAAAGAATGGCAGGAATTTGTGATCACTTAAACAAAAAAAACAAGAGGAGAGAAATCAGACAAAAACAGCCATCCCCAGTGCTTGCACAGGACCGTGGAAACCTCTGGGAATGGTTTCCATCCCTGCCTCGGGGAACAGCCTTCTGTGGTGCCAGGGGTCGTCTGGATGCTCTGGTGGAGCACGCGGTGTTCCAGAAACCAGCTCTAACGCCAAGTTTTCATCTACTCTCAGCACCAGTCTCCTCACTCCACCCGGCCCACGGGCCTCTTTCTTCTGCCCCCACCCAACCCCATTCCTCTGTCCTCTGAACTTGGAGAAGAGATTTTAATGTGGTCATTTCCTGGGTGACCCTCGGGCTGGTGAAACAAAGCACTCCAAACTAGGTGGCTTCAATGAACAGCAATGTATCGCCTCATGGTTCTGGAGGTTAGAAGTCTGAAATCAAGTTGTAAGCAGGGCCAAGCTTCCTCAGAAACCTACAGGGGAGAATCCTTCCTTTCCTCTTCTAGCTTCTGGTGTTTGCTGGCAATTGGTGGTGTCCCTTGGCTGGTAGATGCGTCACTCCAATCTCGTGTCCCTCAACAAGATCGGCTTTATCCAGCTAGCCCAGGCTCTTTAAGGGAAGGGGCCTGGTCTTGTTCCCCTTCGTATTCCCAGGGCTTGGCACACAGTAGACATAAAAGTAATAGGTTGCTACCATCCAGTAAACTCTTCACCAGGCACCAAGCACTGTCTGTAAATATTATTTCTCGCCATGACATATGCTGAATTGAATGTAACGGACTCACCTAGTGGGAAGAGCACAGTCTTGAGGGGGCATGACGGTGACCCAAATGTGAGTCAGAGGCCTCAATTCTAATTTTTCAAATGTTAGCTTTCTCACGTATTATCCATTTGAAACCTTGGACCTGAGTTTTCTTAGCTGTAAATTTGGAAAAATAATATCCACCCTCTCTCCTCTGTAGAGCTGTAGAGAGTGTAATGTGAAGAAATATGTGAGATATTTCTTTGTGATTTCTAAGATTCCCTGCAAATCTACTATTTGTGGTATCATCAGCCAGATGACACAAGGAGGCTAGCACAGTCTATGGAGACAAATGATTTGAGGAAAGGTCATTTTCCCAAAATATCTTTCCTATTGATCTGCCGTGGTTTGCTCCCTCTTATCTGGTTCACAGTCCCCATAATTGGCATGAGTAATAGCTTCAACAAAAGAGGTGGCATTTTCTCCAAGTCACTATATTAGTTATCTTTTGCTGTGTAACAAATTAGCCCAAAACTCAGCAGCTTGAAAAAACACTAAACGTGCTATCTCACACAGTTTGTACGGGTCAGGGATTTGGAAGCAGCTTAGCTCAGAGTCTCTCGTGAGGTTTTGGTCTCATGGAGCTGCAGTCTGAAGCCTTATCAGAGCTGGGGGACTCACTTCCAAGATCTGGTTCTGAGAGGTGTCTAAGTTCCTCCCCATATGGGCTTCTCCACGGATGCGTGAGTGTCTTCAGGACACAGTGGGCTTCCCCCAGAGTGAGCAATCCACAAGAAAATGCAAGGAGGAAGCCACATGCCCTTTATAACCTGGGCTTGGAAGTCACATACCATTCCTTTCACCACCTGCTATGTTTTTAGAAGGGAGTCAGTAAGTCTGGCCCACACTCTTTTCTGGGGAGAATCATCAAAGGATTTATGGATGTATTTTAAAACCATCATAGCAACCATGAAAGTTTACCTATTATCTTGAAAGAAGACTCTGTTAGTGCTTAGCTGGGTCAAACTGGAATGAGTGCTGAGGTGGAAGACAAGATTCAAGGCCAGGAGAGCTCATGAGCCAGGAACAGAGATAGAGGACTCCAGAGATAGACGACTCTACCAGGTCAGAAAGTTCCAGGGAGAGACTTCATGACTGTGGGGCACGACATGGGGAGCAGTCACCCAGCTCTTCTGAAGGCTGATGGAAGGCTTTTATCCCCAGAGCAGACAGTCCTGCACCCTCTTGTTGAATTGTTCTTCCACATACGGGTCTATAAATCCTCCCTATCAGCTGGGGAGCTTTTAGAATTACTCCTGGAGGGTGTGGATGGTTTGGGAGGTTCAGGTGAAATTTTTCTCTTCAAAAGACATTTACTCTCCTGGTGTAGGCCTATCCCATTTTCTCCTGGACCCAAGCCCTGGCAAGGGCTTAGTGAGGGATCAGACCGAGGGAGCATGAACTCCAGGACCAAGAAGAGATGGTCACAAATGGAGAATGGCTGACATAAGAAACAATCAGGAGCAGTAGCATTGTGACATCCTGGAAAGCAGATGTCCATTTAAATGGGTGGTTGCCATTAAGTCCTTGTCAACTGTTATCATGTAGGTCTGTGGTCCTGTTTGGTCAGACCTTCTGATTTTCCATAACTATCCCCCAAACCAGATTTTTGACTGAATTCTCAACACTGGTTCACTCAACTCCATTCCAACTCCTTTGTAGCAGGCCTTTCTTCTCAGTGGACACTGGAAGGTTGAGACTCCATCACCAGAATTCCTGATAGCTCTGACTCATAAATGGCACAGCCTTTTCCAGCAAATGTATTCATAGGAGATTTGGATGCTGCACTTTCACTGCAGTTTCTGCTGGCAAGTGTGGTCATGGAGAATTTGGTTTTCCTGCTCTTGCAGTTGCAAAGGTCTTAATGTCAAGATCCTAGTTTTGTGGAGAGTTGCAAGAAAATGAAAGACAGGCTTCAGGTTTTGTTTGTTAACTTTATATATATATATAATTCTTATGTCCCCATTTTAACCGCTTTCAAGTGTGCAATTCATTAGTATTAATTACATTCTGAATATTGTGCTACCGTCACCGATATCCATTATCCTTTTACATCACCTCAAACAGAAATTATTCAACCATTCAGCAATAACTCCCTGTTCTCCTCCCCCTGCCCCCACCCTATCCCCTGGTAACCTATAATCTACTATCTATCTCTATGAAATGTTTTTCTTCTGGATATTTCATATAAGCAAGATCAAACAATATTTGTGTTTTTGTGTCTGGCTTATTTCACTCAATTTGATATCTTCAAGGCTCATCCACATTGTAGCATTATCAGAACTTTCTCCTTTTTATGGCTTAAAAGCACTGATCTGGAAAGGATTGTACCTCAAATATTTGAGTGGCAACATTTGGGAAGATTTGGAAAATTCTGCATATCCCATTCCCCAAACCCCACTAAGCATCCCTTACCAGCAGAAACAGCCTCTTCTCCTCCATCTGATGAAGCTGGCCCTTTTTCACTTGAAGACTTCATCTGGAGGTGGTTATTTTTTAAGGAGAAGCCAATTTTCTCCACTACTCACCACTACCACTCCTTATTTCGTCCAAATCCATGACTAGATTCAGATCACAGCACGGCTCAGGAGGCCAGTTAGAAAAATCCAAAATATAATACCAAGATTTTGCTAATTTGTATTTAAAAAACAACCTAGGTAGTGTGTAGGAGTGCATTCTGAGAGTGCTAGATCAAGGAGAGAGGAATATCATTGTAGATTGCTCTGAATTTATCTACATGGTTCCACTTACAGAGGTTCTGGATCCAAGAGGCTAGACAGAACGTCTGGGGATAGTTAAAAAATATCAAATTAAAAATTGGATTCAACAGTAGCCTAAAATTAATGAAGTTGAAATGCAGGACATTTTTTTTAGTATAATGTAGAGGAAAGAATCCAAAAATTATGGTGTTAGAGATGTTGGCATAGATTCATCATGTAATTGGCTTCATCATGGAATTAAAAAAAGAATACTGGTAAAGAGAGCAAGAGCATCCTTGAAAAGTGCCATAGTGTCTGTCCTCTGCAGGTCAGTGATAAAGATTAGATATACTGACACTGAAATGGGTTGCCTGATTTTCAAAGAGAGTGATGGGACCCCAGGAATCAGAAGTCATGTAGTAGCACTTTAATTTCAAACACAAGGTGACTGTGATGACCATAATAGGCAACAGGGCTAGAGAAAAAATCAATAAATCAGAGGAATCTTTAGGAATTGGCAATAACTACTTGATCAGGAAACACTACAACCAAAATATATGGGCATCCCACTAAAGTCCTAAAGGATTGCATAACAAAAAGCTATAGGTTTGCTGAGTACAAGCCTAACTAAGTCACCATAATAATCATAGCTGCTCACACAATTCTCAGACCTGAGTCCCTTGGATGGAGGGATAATGTTTATGCTTTAAAAAAAAACATCCTGCCATCATAAGTATATACTTTAAATCAGTGGTTTTCAAATTTTGGTGTGCCCCAGAATCCCCTGATGGGCTTGTTAAAATACAGATTGCTGAGCCCCACCCCCAGAGTTTATGATTAAGAAGGACTGGGGTGGGTGCCAAGAATTTTCATTTCTAAGTTCCCAGATGCTGCTGCTAGTCCAGGGGCCACACTTTGAGAACTATTGCTCTAAATATCCCTTCTAGTCTCCCCAAAGGACCCTGCATCGATTTACAATTTCTCTTTTACAGACCTTTCAGGGACTGTTGGATATTTATTCTGAGCTATTGATAATCATTAGGGTTTCAGAACACCATTGTGATCCACAGATAAAAGTGGAGATTTGTGGGAGTCGGTTAATAAATGGAATTTGGAGGTGACTTCCATGAACTTACCCTTTTGTTATTTCCACAGTTCTTGAAAATACAATTTGAATAGATATACTCAGGAACTGGTAGAATCACCACATTGGCTCCTTTACTTGCAGAATGAAAGCTTTTATGTTATGAAGCACAACATAAAAGCAGCACCCTTTATGTTGTAGTTTCCTAGGCTGCTCAAACAAACACCATGAAAATGTATTAGCTTATGGTTTTGAGGCTAAAAGAAAGTCCAAATCAAGGCAACATCAAGGTGATGCTTTCTCTTCAAAGACCAGCATTCTGGGGCTGGCTGCTTGCGATCCTTGGCTACTCTGTCACATAGCAAAGCACATGGCAGCCTCTCCTGGTCTCTCCCTTCTCTTCTGGGTTTCATCGATTTTGGTTTCTTACTTCCTGTGGCTTTCTCACTTCCTGTGGCTTTCTCTCTCTCATGTCTGAATTCATTCTATTTATAAAGGGCTCCAGTAATAGGATTAAGGCCCATCCTGGTTTGGGCTGGGCCACATACAGCTTAACTTCAGTAACTTCATCAAAAAAGTAATACTCTTAATGGTTTTACACCCACAGGAATGGATTAAATTTAGGAACATATTTTTGTGGGGTACATACAGATTCAAACCACCACACCCTCCATACCAAAATAATGTACCAATAGCAATGTCACATCCTGGGAGGGTTGGGGGGACTAGCATAGGTTATTCTATCAACAAATACTGTAAAGTTGTAAAAGTGTGGATCCCTACCACATCTCTATTTAACTGACCTGTTTGGCCTCTGCAAAAGACAGATGGATCTTGGAGAATTACAAGGTGTTATTTTAAGTGTTATCAGATGGCTACAATTGAGGCTGCTGTTCTAGATGTCTCTTTACCCTGTATATTTGGTATATGGCTATTGATCTAGTGAATGCTTTTTCTCTATTAGAAGAAGTTTGCTTTTACCTAACAAGAATAACAGTACATATTCACTATCCTGGTTGCAGAGCTACATTAGTTCTTTTGGTTTATGCCATGATTTTGGTCAGAAGGATTTTTTTTTTTTTTACTGGTGATAACTTTTTTTTAAATTGTAGAATAGAACATATATACATAGAAGTGATAACTTTCCAAGTGCAATTTAACAAGTAGTTAGACAGCAAATTTCAAAGAATATTATGGGTTACAGTTCCACAGTTTCAATTAATTCCTTATTGTGAAATATAACATATATACAAAAAAATAATATCTTTCAAAGCATGATTTAACAAGTAGTTATACAGGAAATTTCCAAAGTTGTTATGAGTATTTGGGGGCCTTATTAAAAATCAGTGGACCACATATCTGGTGTCTATTTCCAAACTCTCAATTCAATTCCATTGATCAATATGTCTATCTTTACATCAACACCATGCTGTTTTGACCATTGTAGCTTTATTGTAGGCTTCAAAGTCTGGAAGAATAAGTCCTCCCACTTCATTCTTCTTTTTCAGGATGTTTTTGGCAACTGAGTCCCTTTTCCCTTCCAAATAAATTTGATAACTAATTTTTCCAAGTCTATAAAAAAGTTGTTGGAATTTTGATTGGAATTGCATTCAATCTAACTAGGACAAAACAGTCTGGTCAGAGAGATTGTTCATCCTCTTATTAACACAGTGAACACTGTGCTGGACCAAAATTTAGATGACATCATTCTAATAGACCAGGTGAGCAGGCAGGAGCAGATGCTCTAGATGCCCTATAAAACACATGTGTATCAGGGGGTAAGAGAGAAGATCGTTGGAAATTTGGGGATCTCAGATAAGTTTCTAGGAGTCCAGATATCTGGATAAGGTTAGAATATTCCCTCTAAAGTGAAGGACAAATTGCTGCACTATGTATATTCTACCACCAAGAACAAGTACAACATTTGTCAGGCTTCTGTATTTTGAAGACAACATAGACCACATTTAGATGTACTACTCTGAGTAATGCATAAGGCTTCTATCTTTGAATGGGATCCAAACAGTAGACATTGATTAAAGCCATCAGGCAAGCATTTCCACCAGCAGGTCATATCGTTAATGACTCTAATGATGCTTGAGTTTCAGTGGCTATTCAGGATGCTCTGTGGAGCCTGTAGCACGCCCTGACAGAAGAATCACAATGAAGAACCCTGAGTTTGAGAGCACACTTTGCCCTCAACAGCGAGTATTTATTTTTTAAAAAAAGAACTTTATTGAGGTATAATATGGATACAATAAAATACACCCATTTCAAATGTATAGACCAATGACTTGATAAATTTATATACCTGAAAAACTATAAACAATCAATATAAGGAATATTTCCACCAACCTAGAAAATCCTTCTGCCCCTTTACTTCAGTCCCCCACTACACTCAGTCCCAGGTAACCTTTTTGTCCTAATAGATTTGATCTTCTTTTTGTCATAATAGATCTGATTTGTCTTTTCTAGAGTTTTACATAAATGGAATCAGGCAATATGTACTATTTTGAGTCTGGATTCTTTCATTCAACATAATGTTTTTGAGATTCTCCCATGATGTCACATGTATCAGTAGTATCAGCAGTTCATTCTATTTTATTGATGAGTAGTATTCATTGTATGGATATACCACAATTTCTTTATCCACTGACAAACATTTGGGTAATTTCCAGGTTCTGGTTCTCATGAATAAAGCAATTATAAACATTCTTAAAAGTTTTTGTGGGGACATATGTTTTCATTTCTCTTAGGTAAATACCTAGGAATAGAATTGTTAGGTCATATGGCAATCATATGTTTAACTTTTTAAAGAAACTGACAACTGTTTCTTTTACATTTTACATTCCCATCAGAAATTTATGAGAGCTCCAGTTGAGACACATCTTCACCATTTGGTGTTGTCAATGTCTTTAATTTTAGCTATTCTAGTGAGTGTATAGAAGTATCTCAATGTGATTTTAATTTTCATTTCCAGATGATTAATGATGTTGAACATCTTTTCATAGACTCATTAGCTATTTGTATATCCTCTTTGGTGAAGTGTCTGTATAAATTTTTACCCTTTTTCCTGGTTCCATTCTTATTGAGTTATAGAAAGAAGTCAGATGCATGTATCGCAAATATTTTCTTCTAGTCTATGGCTTACTTTTTCATTTTCAATATTGGGTCTGTCAAAGAGGAGAAGTTTCAAATTTAGATGAAGTTGAATGATCACATTTTATTTACTGGTTTTCTTTTTGTGTCCTAGCTGAAACATTTTGGCTACCCCAAAGCCATACAGATTTCTTGCTATGTTTTCTTCCAGAAGTTTTATGCTTTACTTATAGCTTTTAATTGTGTTATCCAGTTCAAGTTAGATTTTGCATGTGAAGTATTGCAAAGTTCCGGTTCAACTTTTACATATGGCTGGCCAGTTGTCCTTGTTCCACTTGTTAAAAAGACTATCTTTCTCCACTGACTTACATTATTGAATCGATCATAATCAATTGGCTATATATGTTTGGGCCTATTTTCTGGATTGTCTATTCTGATATATATATATATATATATATAATAAAAATATATATATAATAAGGACAAGATGGCGACATAGAGAGGAGTGGAAGACTGTTAGTCCCCCTCCCGGAACAATTTATAAATGACCAAAAAACTAGGAAATAACCTGGAATAACAGCGGGGGGACAAACGTGACTGTCCACTCATCACCCAGCAACCTGAACTGGGAGGAATGCCCGAGATAGCAGCATAAAATCTGTAAGTAAAACTGCGGGCCG
>PVKY010005953.1:0-16607 GCA_004027775.1 Bradypus variegatus
GTGCCCAAGACAGAAGCCTCAGGGTCTTTTATAACCTAATCTTGGAAGTGACATACCGTCACTTCTGCTGTATACTATTGGTCACACAAGCCAATTCTGGTACAATATGGGGGAGAGGGGGGTGTGCACAAAGGGCGAATACTAGAAAGTCCCCATTGGAGGCCATCATTAGGCTGGCTGCCACAGAAAACTTCCTTTGTTTACAGTTTATTCTCATAAATAGACTTTTGGGCCAGTCAGAAAATGGATCAGCATTTGCTTACATACCACATCCTTTTGAATTATAAAAATAATAATCACCGGAACTTTGGAGCTGGAAGGCACTGTAGAGATCTTCTAACCCATGACCTTGATTTCTACTCAGGTTCATTACAACGGTGTGTTAGATTGAATCATATACTCCAACAAAAGGGACGTTCTTAATTTTAATCTGCATTCCTGTGGGTGTGAACTCGTAAATAGGACCTTTTGAAGATGCTATTTTTAGTTAAGGTGTAGCCCAACTGACTCAAGATAGGCCTTAATCTGTATAACTGGAGGCCTTACAGAAGCCAGGAGTCAGAGAAGGCCAGAGAAAGCTAGAGAAGGAGCCAGAAGCTAGAATTTGGCAGAACCCAGAAGGGCTGACAGAGGGAGAAAGAGATCGTCAAGTGACAGGAGGCAGAGATGCAAGCCCAGGAACCCCAGGGGTTGCAGCAAGCCAGCACCAGAACACCACAGATTCCCGGGAGAAAGCACAGCCTTGCTGACACCTTGACTTTGGACTTCTAGCCTCAGAAACTGTGAGACAATAAATGCTTATTATTTAAGCCAACCCATTTTGTGGTATTTGGCATAGCTGCCCTGGCAAACTAAAATAGATAGATTAAGGAAAATAAAGCTGCTTCAAAATTTCACCTTTAGAGTTATCAATACCTTTATAGAAAAATCTGAATCCATGTCTTTTATTTATAGCTATTTTCATGATAAATTACAAGAACCCAAATGTTGAGTTAAATTTAATTTTCACAGGCCAGTACTCCTTCAAGTCAATGTTCTTTTTTTTACTTCCCAAAAATATGCATTGAATGTTATTTTGTGCCAAGCACATGTTAGATACTTGTACAGCATTTAACATAAGAGAAATAATCCTTTTCCTAATAATCCTACAGTCTTCTGGGGGAGGGAGAGGATAGATTTGCCAAGCACTGAAACATGTGCCATGTGAAATATAAAAATGAGGAAAATATGATTCTTGCTCTAAAGGAGCTTAAAATCTAGTATAATTAACTTTTAAATTATGCATGTACATTACAGTTTGGTATAATTAAACTTTTCATATGGCTGGCCTTGTAGCCCAAGGGCTTCTTATTTAATCTCTCTCAGAATCATTCTGCTGTCAGAATATATCTAAAATTAAAATGTGCTTATGTTATTTCTTTGCTTTAAGAAGCACAGTGGCTTCTTATTTTCAAACACAAAACAAAAATCCAAATCCTTTCCCAAAGCATACAAAGCCCTTGTGAAATAGCAGTCCCTCTCACTCTAGCCTCAGTGTGCACTTCCACGCCCCGTGCTTCTGAGCTCTGCACATGCTGATTCCCCTGCCTCAAAGATTCTACCCTCATCCTGTCCCATCCTCCTGACTAGCTGTTTCTCATCCTGCAGGACCCAGTGTTTGTTAATGAATGAGTAGAAGGATGATGAAGGGATGGAAGGAAGGGAGGGAGGGAGGGAGGGAGCGAGGAAGGAAGGAGGGGTCATTCATCTCCCCCATGAAGCCTTTCCTGACTCCTTGAGTCAGTTTATGCTGTGACAGTCACTTGTGTCTACATACTTCAAACACAACACCTACTACACTATTATTGACCTGTTTATATATTTATCTCTGCAATTAGACCATGAGCTCCTTAAAGGCTGGTATTGATTACCCTGAACTCTTACCATCCAGCACAGTGCCTGGCACACAGTATGGCTCTTAGTCTTTGTTAAACAAAAAAACAATAGTAGAAACATTACATATTGAAATTGTGGTATACAGCCAAAGTGGGATTTAGAGGGAAGCAACAGCCAAAAAGAACAAACAAAAAAGAGGAATGGTTTGAAAATTAAAGAGCTAAGCATTGGTCTCATTAAGTTAGGAAAAGAAAAGCAAAATAAACCCAAAGAAAACAGAAGAAGGAAATAAAAAAGTAAAGACAAATAAAATTAACAAGGCTCTGGCAAGATAAAGGAAAAACAAGGAGGTGGGGAGATATTGCTATATATATCCCATAGACATTAAAAAGATAAAAGGATATTATGAACAACCTTACTCCTTTTGACAAATTCCCTTCCTAATGACTCAGGCCCATGCATACCACTACACACTAGTGAAAATGCTCTTGTGAGTCATCAGTGGCAAAATCCAATGACCTTTTCTCACTCCTCAACCCTTTTGATCTCCATGTACCACTAACCACCCATTCCATCTTAAAATTTTCTTCTTGCACTCATTTAGCTCTCTTCTTCCTCTTTTTCTATTTCCACTACTGGTTCTTCTTCCTTCTACCCTAACCTTGCTCCTCAATGGTGGATCCCCATATATGGAGCCAGTACTTTCTACCCTTCTTCTCTTGCTCTGTTCACTTCCTTGGAAATCTCCTTCAGTGTGTAGCTTCAGTCATTTCAGGATAGATAGTTTGAAAATTAACATCTCCAGCCCAGACCTGTCACTACAAGGAGAGAAAGAAATTGTGAGAAAAGGACAGAATGCCAAGATTCCAAAACAATTGATTAGAAGCAACCACCAGGGTACTGTGGTGTGCTGGGCTTTTTCATTTTAAATTTGCTACAGATACTTCTCTTTGTCTATTCATGTCAGTTCATTTCAATATTCAGGAAGTTTAATCAAGAACCTTGTACTGTGTTTGACATGTGTTTCACAGTGATCCATGCCTGGGGACCCCCAAACTGAAGAGGCTGGGCTCCATACACTATGGTCGATTGTTTACTTGGTGACAGCCATTAAAACTGCCATCACAGTTTCTAGGAGGTATTAATGGACCTTTTTTGAAAATCTAATCATAGCCATTGATCATCTCCCTAGAAAAATGAACAATTCACTGAAATTTGCCTGCGAATTTAGATTCATGGACTTTGGTTAAGAAAGCCTTACTGTAAGAGGCATACTGATCTATACAATTTATATTGTTGGACTGAATCCAACAATATAACTCATGTTCTCTACCTATTCTTTACTTCCTTGTATTTCAATATAAATTTTGTGTCTTATAAAAATGTACATATAAAGCATTAACCATAAAAAATTATAAACTGGATACAATGAAAATTAAAACTTTCTGTTCTTCAAAAGACATTGTTCAGAAAACAAAAGGCAAATCACAGACCATGATAAAATATTTGTGATACATACACTTGACAAAGGACTTGTATCTAGAACATATAAAGAAATAATAAGATAACTCAATGAAACTGGGAAAAAATGTATTTCTAAAGTAACTTTAAAGAAATAGAACAGGGCATTTGTTGGACTGTTCTTAATGTGAAAGGCTACAACAAGTTGGTCCTGAATAGTGCCACTACAGATACTTGATCTCGATGTAGGCAGAATGAGAGATGATATGAGAATATCAGGAATTTCTGTAAACCTACAACTTCTCTAGTAAAAAAAAAATTTTTAAAAAGAGAATCAGAATAGCTATAAATGAATGGACAAATTGTAAAGACTTTTGTGATAGTGTGTTAGCAAATGATCATTCACACAAAAGGACTGTTGAAAAGGTGAAGGAAATATATGAGAAGGCCCGAGTATGTATATGAGTTATCTGACATCAATCAAATGATGCAACAAGAACTTCACTCATCCAAGGACACTGCCTTCCAGAGCATTTTCTGCAGAGTTCCATCAGAGGCAGAGGTCCCAAGAAATAAGAAAAAGTATCTCAGCAGTACATGTTTCTAGCTGTTAAATCATTGGAAGACACCCTCAGGACCAGATACATCAGGTCTGCAAAACATGAATCTGATAGCTTGCCATCAAACTGCCAAACAGAGAGTAGATAAAACATATTCAATACACACAAAGGGAACTCAAGCCATCTCACTACCTCCACTCCTAATCTCAAATACTTCTGCTCAAAACAGCCATGTAACTTTCTGCCCACTGACAGTTTTTCTTCCCTTGGGGGAGGAGACAGGAGAGAAAAAGCCCAGAAACCACTGCCACAATAATGTTCAAAATTGAGATGGTGAGTGGTATAAATCAAATGATAATTTGTGCTGGTCAACAAGACCCAGCTAAAAGAATGTTAACTTATGAATCTATTTCTCCAAATAAGATAGAGCAGTTGAACCAACAGTATTTGAACATTGTCCCCTTCCTCTGTCTAAGTTTTAAGAGGCTGTAAACCAATGAGGGATAAGCCCTCAGCTTCTGAAGTGACAGCCTTGGGAGAAAGACAGCAGTGAAAATCTGGCTTGACTGCTGTGATGGGCAGAAGTTGCAAGAAGTACTGTAAAAGTTCTGAACCCTGGAAACAGATTGAGCTCCTCCAGTTAGATCCATCCAGGAAGGATATCCTGAGAACTGACCCCACCCTTCTGGGACAGCAAAGGGGTGACTCACACAGCTGAGCCATGGTCTAAGAGGAACCAGCAATATTTAAGTCATCCATTCATCTACTGAACAAACATTTATTGAGCATCTACTCCAGTTCAGACTCTTTGCTAAGTACCAGAGATACAATGATAATAAAACAGATTCCGTCTCTGTGTTTATGGAGTTTAAGTCTTGGGAGAGGCAGACAGACAGTAAACAAATGATTACACAGTAACCAGGTCATTACAAGCGTGATAAATGCTGCTTAGCTTCAGCTGACAATGGACACACGGAATGTGGAGATGGCAATGAGAAGGCTGGAGGGCCAGAGCTGATTATGACCTCCGTTCCATTTTGATTAGAGCCAAAGAGTCAAAATGGAAACTTCAATAGGAAAGTCAGATCAATGTCCACAGCGAGTTTGCCCACACCACCAAAGGGGAACAATGACATGTAGTGCTGGTAAAGGCCGCTCAAGTCTTCGGATACTGAGCCACAACCTCCCACCTCACAACTGGGTAATAGAGGATAAACAAACACATGAAATAATGCCAAGAACACACATACACTATTGCACAAATCAGAAGCGCTCTCTCTCATACTTGCTAACCCGTGCTCACCTATATATGCACAACACACCATCACAACCATAACCTGCACTCCCAGGCTCACACCCGTGGGTATACACACACCTCACGTGAATATATACACACAGGCCACCATACCAGGCAGGTTGCTACTCCACTCCTCACTCTCTGGGGTGCTGGAAGTAGGTTGTCCCTCTGGATCCTTTCCTTCTTCTTGCTTCTCCTGTAGAAGGTAAGCCTGATCCCAGCTTGCTGTCCTTGTGGGCTGGGGTTAACCCCAGCCACTGACTTTGGTCCCTGCTTGGTTCTCTGGCTACATGGTATTCTGCCCCAAATGGGTGGCATCATCAGCAGGAACACAGCTCCAGGAGACAATCCCCTACTGCCTGGGCACAGACTCACATGAGTGCCCACATCTTATTTACCCAGCCTGCCCACAGTCCTCCTCATTCTCAGGTGGAAATGAAGACATGAAAACCTCCCCTGTGCTGATTTTACCTGCCCACTGGAACCTTCATGTTCTGTCTCCTCCACCCTCTCTGCAGCTAGAATCCTGTGCTCCCCGGCCTCTCGTCCCAGCTACTGGGATCTGGTTGTGGAGCTTTCCACCTGCCCTCTCATCTATCTGGGGTGCCAGTTCACATGAATGTGCCTTAGCTCTGTTACTAGATTGAGAAGAGAGCGCCTAAAAAGCAGAGGATTTATTCATTTCCCTTCAACAAGGTACAGAACGTGACTCAGGATGGGACCCTAGAACATGATGAGGGTGTCACTGGGTGTTTCTTCTTGGATGACATGGATTGATGGAGGGGGACAGTGGGAACTGAGGCATAGCTTCTAGACTCCCCCTTCCCTCCCCAATGCCCTCTTCCTACCATGGACTCTGGCTCCGACTCGTCATCTGAGGGGCTCTGGTATTCCCTGCGCTTCCGCTTCTTCATGGGTTTGAGCAACTCGGAAGCGCTGGCACAGCTTGAGTTCTCCACTATGACTGACCTGAGGGAGGGGCACCCTGAGGGCAAGAACCACCTGCCCTGTGCCACCCGACCCCATCCCACTGCTAAGTCTAGAACAGGAGTGGGTTTTGGGAAGGAAAACGGGAGAGCAAATAGGGCTACAAACCCTGCCCCTTACCGTTCCTCAAAGAGCTGGGGGCAGCCATCAGTGGAGGAACCAAGACCTGGGCCGGTGCTCAAGGGAGGCCCGCACGCCTGGCACTGACAAGTGGTGTCATCCTCTGGGGGGTCCTGAGAGGGATCCTCTGGAGGGTCCTGAGGGAGGTCTGCTGTGGGGGCCAAGGGAGCTTCAGGCCTCCCATACCATCACAGCCACACTCAGTCAGGCCCATACCCCCTCAGGCCCTGCCTCCACCTTGGTCCTATCTTCTCAGACTCCTCTGCCTGACAAGTCCCCAGAGCCCTCAGGTCAGGACCACCCCCAGGGCTCACCTGCAGGCCCCGCCCCCTCAGCCCCCACCCCTAGGGCTCACCTGCAGACCCCGCCCCTGCAGGCCCCACCCCCCGGCCGCGACGCCTCCGGAGCTCAGGCCTCCCCTCCCGCGCAGGGGCTCGGCTCTTGGCCCTGGGAAAGGGCGCCTACCGGGCTGTTGGGTGCCCGCATCACCACCTCCCGCCCGGGCCTCGCCATCTTCGTATTCGGCCACGCCTTCCCGCCGCAGCTGGGGGCTCGGTGGGTGCTCCGCTCCCACCATATTCAGCGGTGCGTACTCGCTTATCCGGAACTGGAAGTTGGGGGAAGGGTCTAAGGACCGGAACCCAGGTACCCGCCCTTGACCGACCTCCGAGGCCGCACGGTTCCCCTCCCGCCCCCCACCACGCCCCGAGAGCCCCGCAGCCCTCGGCCCCGGGTGCCTCAGTCAAGCCACGCCCCAGACACCCGCTGGCGGGAGCCCACAACGCCTCAGTCGGAGCCACGGTCCCAAAGCCCCTCGGGTGCCAGCCCCAGACTACCTTACTCGGAGCCTCGCCCAGCCACGCCCCTAGAGGCCCTCCCTCAGAGCCCGCCCCCACGACCCCTCGTTTCAGCCAGCTCCCCGCCTTCAGCATCGGGCCCCGCCAGTCTCCGCAGACACTGACCCGCAGGCCGCTCCCGGGAGGCGGGGCCGCGGCCTCGGTCCACTCCAGGAGCCGCACGGTGCTGGCGCTGGAGCTGGCCGCCGGCCCGGCGCTTAGCTGCGGTAGCATGGTGGCCAGGACCGGTTCGCTGCTGGCCGCCCGCTCCGGGGCGCCCACATGGATTGACTCCCGAGGGAAGCAGGACACATCCAGGGCACTGCTGGCCAGGCCGAGGGTGGCTGAGCTGGCTGCAAAGAGAAACACGGATAGACACGACACAGGTGAGAGCCTGATGGTCCCGTCCCAATCCTGCCATGCATGACTGGGCAGGGGAAAAGAGTCATCTCCTCCCCAGGAATCCACGGATGCTTGGCCCACCTGGGATGATGAAGGCAGTAGCCGGCAGGTGAGGGCCGGAACCTGGGCTCTCTCTGGCCACCAGGTGCACGCTGACCTCCCCTGTGGCAGGCCCTTTCAGTGTCCTCAGCACCTCCATTTCAGCATGCCCCTCCATCCTGGTAGGCCTACAAGCACCGGACACAGCATGATCGGTAATGGGCCTGTGCCGCAAAAGCAATGGAGATGGGAAATGGGGTAGCTCCTTTGAGGTGGAGCTGGCCAGTCCCAGGTCAGCCACTTGCAGAGAAAGGCTTCAGCCCCCCCAACTGGTCTGGCTCCTGGCTCCACCCAGGTCACTGAGAGAGCTTCGGACAGGCCCTACACTTTCCCCGGGCTCCTCTGTAAGTTGGGGGTGATGGCATGCCTGAGGGTGCTTTGTAAACTGGGATGTACAGTACTGACTCTAACAACCAGGGCTCAGGACAAAGGTTCCATCTGGACAGCTGTCCTAAGGCCAAGTTCAAACTCATGTTTTTCTTGCCAGCCTCATCCCCACTAGTCATTCCCTTTTCCCTCTGGGATTCAGAGCCCTTCAATACCAGGTTCTCCCAAATCTATACAGGGTTCATCCTGCTGGTAGGTGGGATCTCTTTTGATCATAACCTTCTTTTATGCCCCTTGCCCACCACTCTCTCCAACCCCAAGCCCAGAGTGGGTACTGAAACATCTATAAAACAAATGCATGCATCCGAAGAGCAAAGAGGTAGTATATGATGAGAACACAGGCAGTACATGATTTAATAAAGCTAGGGCTGCAGAAGCATTTAATAAATAGATGATACATTTATTTGTTAAATAAATATGTGAACGAGACCTCATGACATAACAAATATACTTAATACCTACCGTTTAACTCAACTCCTAAAACGTGTGGGACACTGTGCTGGATGCCTTACGAGCACCCTCTCATAGAATTTTCTGTGATGATGGAAATGTCCTATACCTATGCTATCCAATACAACTGCTGCTAGCCACATGTGGTTACTGAGCACTTGAAACGTGACTAGTGTGAATGAGGAACTGGATTTTTTATTATAATTAAATTTAAATAGTGACAGTGGCCTGTGGCTACCATACCCAACAGCCCAGCTTTAAACATATCATAATTGGCCTGTCGGCTCCAAGACACATCTAAAAGTCTGAAGACTTCTCTCCATCTGCCACCATGCTGGTGCCAATCACCATCAGCTCTGCCTGGACTTCTGAAATTGCCTCCTAACCCATCTCCCTGCTTTCTCTTCTGCTCCCCTGAAGTCTTTTCTCCAATTAGAAAGAGCTTCAAAAACATGAACCAAATCACATCCTATCCTATTTAAAATTCTTCAATGGCTCTGTCTTGTCCCTAGAATAAAATCACATCTTATCCCTATTTAAATTTCTGTAGATACCCTACAGAATCTGACTCCTGTCTTCTACTCTGACCTCATCCTCCACCACTCTTCACCTTGTTCTCTACCCTCTCAGACTCTGGTTTTCTTCTCTTGCTTGGCCGGTGCTCAGAGCCTTGGCCCCTGCTGCTCCCTCTGCTTGGAATGCTCCTCCCCAAGCTCTCTACTTGGCTGGCTCTTTCCCATCATTCAGGCCTCAGCTCAGTGGTCACCTCCTCAGAGAGTTCTTCCCTGACCACTCGACTGAAAGCAGCATACCCTGCCCCACCACTGTCCATGTCATTACTGTGTTTTCTTCACATCCTGCAATATAATCAAGAGTGAGTTTCATTTATTTTTTTCTGTGTTTGCCAGTCATCTCCAAAGATTTAAGTTCCATGAGAGCAAAGACTTTATCTTTCTTGTTCACTGCTATAGCCCCAGCACCTAGAACAGCGCCTGGCACGCAGTTGGGGCTTAAAAAATATTTGTGTTGGATTTCAGTAATTTGAACTTGCTAAAAAAATTATATGAGAGATTGATACTCGGTTGCTTTAAGGTGTTAGCAGTACTTGACAGTGACTTCTGGCATACAAGTTAAAGGAGAGAACATGAGCTTAGGCTTAAGGCAGACATGAGTGTGAATCTCAGCTCCTCCACTTAAGACCCATGTGACTGAGCAAGCAGCTTACCCTCTCCGAGCCTCCGTTTTCTCATGTGTCAAATGGAAATGGTGATGATATCTACCCCAAGGGCCTGGGGTGAAGAGTAAATGGAAAATGAACGTAAAGTCTTGATACCAAAAGGCCCTCAACAAATACCAATCCTTTTCCTTTTAGCAGATTCCAGGGAGCTCGGTAGTTTCTGGTCAATATATGTGTTTAAAAGGAAAAGCATGTAAGCTGATGGCTTGCAAAATCAGCTTAAAATGGTTGCTGTCTCTCCTGCTTGCTCTTGTTCTGGTCTCTCTCTCTCTTGAACTTTCTTCTGCTGTTTTGTTGAATTCATTTATTTTCCAGCTTCTCCTCCCTAACACACAGATATACAGAGTCCATTCTCTATATGACAGAGTCTATAATCAGGTGGGCAAAGGTTAGACACATGACCTGGTTACTTAAGACAACATTCATACCAAGGTTTGCTTTCCCCCTTTTTAAAATCATAAAATAGACCTCCTAAATTTCAGTTCCAATTATTTTGCTTTATACAGCAGAAGTACGTGTACCTTTCAAAATTCTTTTAAATAGAATATTTTTATTTGAAACACTGGTAGTCATTAAAGGAGTGAACATGATTACTCCTGAAAGAAGTCTGTTTGGAAACCCTTCAGGAGGATTGGTCTTTCTGTTCAGGTTTGTTGCCTTTTATTGAACAAAGCATCTATTAGGTTTCACCTCCTTTCAGTGTTCTGTGCCCTGGGACATAGTCACAAACAAGAGAAAGTGTTCTCATGAAGCTTACAATCTAGAGATGAAGGATGAAGTTGAGGCTGAAAATATAAATGTGAAAATCATCATGTACAAATGGTATTTAAAACCATCGAACTGGCTAGGGAGTGAGTATTTAAAAATGGTTGAAGCTTTGTAATATACCAGCATGTATAGGTTGGGAAGGGGAAGCCTCAGAGAGACTGAGAAGAAGCCTGCAGTGAGGTGACAGGGAAGCCAGAACAGTCTGGGGTTCTGGAAGACGAGTGAAGAAAATTTTCAACAAAGTGAGGCTGCTCAATGTTGTCAAGTCCAATGAGGACTGAGAGTTGATCACTGTGCAAACAAGGATGGCATCAGTAACCTTGACCAGAGTGGGTTCTGAAGAATCATTCATTTGTTCAGTGTTTACTGAGCACTTACTATATGCCAGACACTGTTCCAGGCAATGCAGATATGTCAGTGTACAAAGCAGTGATGTGGTCTCAAGGAAGGGTTGGTTTGTTTGTTTTTTAATAGAAGATATTACAGCATGCTTATAAGCTGATGAAAATGAGCTTCTAGAGGGGGAGAAATTGGTAGAGAAAAGGAATAATTATAGAAGGCAAATCTTTGTACTGGAGGGGATAGGATCCAGGGCACCTGTGATGTTGGACCTGTGGGCTCCTGGCTAGCAGCATCTACTGTTACTGTGTCTTTCTACCCAGCAAGAATATTAACTTTCCTGAAGCCCAGACCTCCCTTCTCTGTCATTTGAATTCACTCCTCCTCAATGCCTAACTACCCCCCCCCATATTTGCAGCATTTTCATAGGCATGGTTCTACTTGGTGCACACAGCAGCAGCACAAGTCTGACATGGCTCTGAAAGCTGAGCCAATTGCGAGGAATCTGCCCACTTCCACCGCTGCATCTTGGTCACACTCAGAAGCCCATGGAGCCACTTCTGGGCCTCAGCACCTGCTATGCCTTCTGCTTCGTACCCTTTCCACAGCCCGTACTTCTGGAAAAATCTGTAATCATCCTTAAGGATCCAGCTTGAGTGACACCTCTTCTCTGAAGCCTTCCCAGAATTCACCCCCAAAACAAAATTAATCACTCCCTCTACTGTTCTCCATTTCACCAAAATTTAACCAAGTCTCCCCCAGAGACAGCAAGCACCTCCTTGTAAGTCTGGAGCTGAAGCACCTGGCATACCAAGAGCCTGATGCAGAGATTGCACCCAACAAATAGTCACTGAACGAATGAATCATAGAGCTGGGAGTAAGAATGGTAAGAAGAAGAAACAAAGGGTATTGAAACCCACATATAGCTTAGCCATTCTTGCCTCTGGGGCAAGAACACTATTTCCTTCATCTGTTCAGAGGCTGGGGGCAGCAGGCAATAAAGTGGAGGGCCCAGCAACCCGGGCAGTTGTCACTGGCACTCTTGGGTGTCAGTGCACTCTGGGAAGTGCCCTGGGCAAACGGGCTGCTTAGCCAAGTGCCCTCTCCTGGAGGCAGCCAACCAAAGGCTAGAAGATATGGGGTATAAGGGCCACGCCCCCTTACCTCCGTTTGAGACTTGGGACAGGCTGAGACCTCTGTTGAACCTATATGGCAGTTCAACTCTTCCCTCTGCTCAACCCTGGTGTCCACCCTCCCCCACAGGTGACAGTTCCAAGGGCACACTCAAATCTCCCGCTCAGAGTCTGTTTCCAGGGAAGCAGACCTAAAACAACCACTGTATCCCCAGCACCCAGAGAGGTGTCTGGCACATAGTAGGAGGTCAATAGTGAACGAATGTGTCCGTGTTTAACCATCTTAGTCTGCCAAGTTTTCCCCACCCAGTGCCCTTCAAGACCTTGCACACAACACATACCCAATAAATACCTTCGTTTTCGGTGTTGGGGGTGGGGAGCTAGTGCCCAGACAGATACTCCCCCACCCCCGACATACACATATTCCCAGGGAGACTGAGCACCTCAAACTTGGGGCCTCGGCTCCGGCCCCTCCTCCCGCCGCAACTGCCTTCCACCCCACCCACCCGAGGGGGTGGAAGCGGCGGGGCGAACGGGGTTCCAGGGGTTCCAGGTTCGCGACCCGCCATCAGCCTTTGGAGCCCTCCCGGGACTAGCACAGACAGCGGCGGACGCGGCGGCCACTGATCCGTCAGCTCCGCAAAGCGGTTACTTTTTAAAACGCCAACATGGCGGAGTTCTTTTTATTCTTTCCCTTTATGGTAAAAACAAAAACAAAATTCTCATTTTTCGTTATAAAAATCGAAAATTAATGGTAGAAATAAGAAAGTTTGCCAAACGCCCCATCTCCTAAAAAATCCAAATCCCCGCCCTCTACACCCTCCTCTCCATTAATGAAAAACTCTTAATTGACTGCATTTCTCTAAAAACGAAGATTCCTGCCTCCCTTTCCTCCCGATCGCGGGCAGCAGCAGCCCGGCCGGACAGACTCGCCCTCGAGTCCTGCATCTGCCCAGTCCCCTCCGCCCTCTGCCCAGAACCCTTACACTCCGGTTTTCTGGAACATCCTCTCCAGAATGAGCTCCCCGCCGGAGGCGCTCGGAAGGAGGGAGGCACCCGGACCGCGGACTCGAGCACTTGCCGCTCTGGGCGGGGCCGGGTGGCGCGGCGTCCCCGGACCCCGGGGTTCCGAACCCACTCGCCCGCGGAATCCTCACCTGCAAGGCCAGCGCGTGGCAGCGCGGCGCCCAGCTGCGGTGCCAGCCCTGCGCGGCACGCGCCTGCGCGCACAAGGGGGCGGGGCCGCCTCCCAGCCCGACGCTCCCGCGCGGAGCGGCCGCGCCCACCAGATTGGCGAACACGAGGCCCTTCCTGGCCGCGCGCGAGCCCCCTCGTGTTCCTGCGAGGCCGCGGCTCCGTGGGCCTAATGCCTCACAGCCGCCGGTTCGGTTTGCTCCGCGGGCTTGTTGTTTCGAGATTCTTCCTGTCCCCCACTCTCTGCCTCACAGCAGCGCGCAGAGGCGCGTAGGGACCACTGAGCGGGAAAAGAGAGCCGGGTGAGACCCAATAGCCCTCAAGGTGAGTGGTGGGTGACGAAATACGGGGCTTGCGCCCCAGCCAGGTCACTTCAGTGCCGAACGCCTTCCCACCGTGCCTGCCCACCACCTGGAGAAGGGGAGCCAAGGAGGGTTAGAAGACGGCCTCAAGGGGGAAGAGCATGTGTGACCACAGGACGCCAGGCCTGTGCGGCCCGGGCTCTGGTCCTGGCCTTACCATAAAAGGCGGTATCAGCCACATCTGGGTTCGGGTGACCTTCCTGCCATTGACCTGGGGCACATCAGTTTATCCTGTGGTCCTCCATTTCTCTATTTTTAAATGGGTGGTGACTGTCACTTCATGGCATACAGCTTGTTTTCACTAATGGTTCCTGTGGTGGTGTTGGCTTGAGCAAGTCAATGCTCCTCTGTGCTTCTTTCCTTAAGTGATCTCTCTGCCTCCTCATGACCTCATGGTTCTTGTAACACAAAATGCCTCTCTGTCTTACACATATCACAGCTATAACTTCACATGGATTTGTGTAACTCAAGAGGTTAGGAGACTGCACGCTCCAAGACGGAAGAAAACACGTTGGTTTTTGTATCCCTTGCTCCTAGCATGGAACTGGAGGCAATCTGTGCTTAATAAGTATCTGTTGCTCTACTAAATGGTGTACTGCATGCAGATGAAAACAGGGCTGCTTTTGGTGCACCCCAGAGCCCCAGCCCCCACTCCTACACCAATGATTTAATCTAATCCCTTCTTTTACAGGTAAGGAAATTGAGGTCCATTTGGCCAAAAGTGGTTGCCAGGTAAGACTTTCAGGCTCCTGACTCCCAGTCTCGATAAGAAAAGGGTTCCCAATTACTTTTGGACAAATTCCCCAAATTGCTATCATCATCAAGTTTAAATTTATGCAGAATTTAACTATTTTCGTTGCCACGCCAACACATTACATGTGTTCTTCCTTGCTGCAATGTCAATTTTTAATCACATCTCCTATTATTGGGAACAGGATTGCATCAGTTGAGAATGCTGGTTGCCATAACAATGGAAGCCTCTTTATACACGTCAATACACACAACCATCCGCTCGTTTTTCTCTCATCTCTACCCAGACTGTGCTTGTTCTGGATTCCAAAGGTTTATTTTAGGGATTCAGCAGATTAAAAGAAAGTGGAAAATCTATACAAACACATGTCTTATCAAAAACAAATGCATCTTTTCGATAGTGATTAAGACAGACGAGTGGAATTTGAGCTAGAAGTACCCAGGAACAAACAACTACCACTGATTTGAGTTGTTGAGACATTATTTTCTGGCCTGTAACAATACTTTGGTGGTCTGGTGTTTTAGTTTCCTTGGCTGCTCAAGCAAATACCATGCAATGGGTTGGCATAAACCATGGGATTTTATTGGCTCGTGGTTTGAGGCTTGGAGAATTTCAAAATTGAGCTATCAGTAAGGTGGTGCTTTCTTACCCAGGCTGTTGTTTGGGGGCTGGCTACCAGTGATCCTTGGTCCTGGGTTCCTCTGTCACATGGAAATGGACATGGCACCTTCTCTTGGCCTCTCTACTCCTCCAGGTTCCACTGATATTCAGCTTCTGCTGTTCCGTCTGTGGCTTTCTCTCTCTGTGTGTCTGAATTTCATTCTGCTTATAAAGGACTCCAGTAAAAGGATTAAGACCCCTCCTGATTAGGTGGGACACAACTGAAGTAGCCTAATCAAAAGGTCCTACTTACAATAGGTTCACACTCACAGGAATGGATTAAGTTAAGGCCATGTTTTTGGGGAGTATGTAGCTTCAAATCACCACATCTCGCTACCTGGCTGGCTTGGTGGAACACCTTCAGAGACAGAGAGCACTTCCTGAGTTGGTGTGATTTTGAGAAGATTCTGCATCAGAGACAGCCAGAGTTTGTCCTGCTGGTCCTAGTCTGCCCTCAGGAGCAAGCACATAAGCCAAATCCTTCCTTCTAATGACAGCCTCTTCTATCCCAGTGTCTTTTCCAAGTTAATTAACCCTTGGAGAATGGACCCCACAATGTTTGAAGTATTGAAGAGTAAAGCGATGAGAAAAATGTTTGTAAGCAGCCCTCACCTTTCTGTTCTTACAGGAGACTTTGGTCACCCTTGTGGTAGTCTATGGATTTTAGGAAAATCATTACAATGTATTCTTTATATAATTACAAAAGCACCTCTGGATCCATCAACATGGTGGACTTTGGTAAATCAGAACTGTCTGTAGCACAACCACCTAAAAATCCCAAATAAAATACTAAAAGAAAGGAAGCAAGGAAGGAAAATAAATTCATAACTGGACTTGCAAGAAGGGGAAATCTTCAGGAGCCAAATACAAGAAGGGAAATGAAACAGAGCAAGAAGGGGGTGGCCTGATGTCTCTCTTGTCCTGGAGGTAGATGATGAATAGAGAGACAGGGCCCAACTGCTAGGGACTTAAGTTTTCCATACACATAATGACAGAAGATGGGACCTTGGTTCCACGAGATACTGGGAGTTTGAACTGAAACCCATGTAGAAAGACTGGACACTCTACTTCTTTCCCCAGGACTATACACTCAGTGAAGAAAGTTCTAGCAAAACTCAGCACACCAGTCCAGGGAAACAGAAAGGAAACTTGTCTATGCCAGGGATGTTCAGCACAAAGACGTGGGCGTTGGGGTGAGTCACCAATGACAAACTAAAACCCTAAGCCTACACTGTGGGCAAGATGGGAATCCAAGTTTGCACTACCCTCCTGGTGAAGGTATTTCAAGCTAGGAAAACATTGCAAAAATTGGTCCTGCACGTTATTTTTCTTTTTATCATTTTTTTATTATTACAAAAAAAAGCAATTTTTCTTGTAGTAATCAATATGTTCAGGTGCTGATTGTGGTGATAAATGTACAACTTTATGATGATACTATGAACAATTGATTGTACACTGTGGATAAATGTATGGTATTTGAATATAACTCGATAAAGCTATAGGAAAATATATATATAGGAGTAAAAGTGTTGGAGAAAACATGGAGAGAGAGATGTACCTATTTGCTGTTGATAAGCAGGTGAAATGGTGTAGCCTTTCTGAAGGTCAGTGTAGTTGTTCCACAAAAAGTTAAGTGTGTGGGGACCATGGGGTCCTGCAACCTCATTGTGGGATATGTCGTTTGAAGAT
>PVKY010005954.1:0-16616 GCA_004027775.1 Bradypus variegatus
TTTTCTTATTCATTTTGTTCTTATAATTTTTGCCTATTTTAGGGTTTTATTTTGCCACCTCAGGATTATTTTGCCTAATTACAAATTGTGAGATTTTTATTGGGATGGCAAAGAGCCTATAAATTAATTCAAAACTTTTACCTTCTTTGGTTTTCCTTTTAAGGGGATTTCTTGAGAGTTCACACTTATTACTACTGTCAATAAAGTATTTTATCTACTATAGATATTGCTAGAAATATACTAATTATATATGTCATTTATTGAGCATTAAGGCCAGTATAATTTGGGGTTATACTAAGTATTTACCTAACTCTATCTTCAAAGCAACTGAATGAAGAAAGTATTTTTATCTCCACTTCAAAATGAGGAATTTAAGGCTCATTAGAGAGTTTGATTAACATGCCCAAAGTTGAAATTACTAAATGACAGACACGAAATTTGGACCCAGATCCCTCTGTCACTGATTCCAGAGCTCTTAACCACTCCACTGTGTGACGTGAAAACAATTGCATTTTATGTATTTGTCTCATATCCAGAGTGACTGAATCCAGGATTTGGAGAAAAGTAGATATGAGTTACAAATTTCAAGTCAGCATTCTTTATTCCCAGTTGCAGCATTTATCTGCTCAATAAACCCTCTATTAAGTTTCTAAAGACAGACATGCAGAAACTCTCAAATGACTGTCAGCAGAATTTATCAGAAGAGTGTCTGAAAGGTTCTATTAGCACTTTTGCACACATTATCTTAGCACAGACTCTACCATTAAAAATTGACCCTCTGACATTTTCTTATGCAAAAAAAAAAAAGCTTCTAGAAACCCCTAGAAATTTCTACTTAAAATTTTCATTAGATAATCATCATAATGATAAAGCACCATGGCACCAACGTGAGGTCATGACAGGAGAATAAAAGGGAGAGAGGGGTTATTTGCCTCCCTGGAAGCAGCAGCAGCCTTTGGAAGAAGCTCCCTGGGTAACTGTCAACCAGGCTGCAGGCGGACAAGCACTGGGCATACTGCGTCCAAGGGTGAAGCTGGGAATTAGGCTGGGCCAGGTCCTTATCAGATGCCACCACAGGGAGCTAGAAACCTCCTGTTAGCTAATGAGGAGCTACTGAAGATCCCTGAGGAGGTGAGTGGCATGATCGGATCTGTTTTTAGAAAGATCATCTTTGTAGCAATGTGGAGGATTACTTGGGTGGGTGAGTGTAGGAGACGGGGAAATGTGGAGGATTACTTGGGTGGGTGGGTGCAGGAGACAGGGAAACCAGCTGGGAAGCCCAGGTGACAGAGGCAGGAAATGGCCAAGGGCATGGAAAGGAAGGAAAGACGTGGGAACCATTCTAGAGGTGGAGTCTCCAGGGCCCGGTGGCCCGAGGGATAAGAGGGCCATGATGTATTACCCCTGAAAGAAGCACATGCAGGGGACGTCCCCAATACCTTCTCCATGTCATCCCAGTTGGTGATGATGCCGTGCTCAATGGGGTACTTGAGAGTGAGGATTCCGCGCTTGCTCTGAGCCTCGTCACCCACGTAGCTGTCCTTCTGGCCCATCCCCACCATCACGCCCTGTGACGCAAAGGGAAGGAAAGAGAGGAGAGCTTGTCAGCGGGCTCCACACAGAGGGATGCAGGCATGGGGAAGTCTGAAGAAGGACACAGACGGGAAAGGGTCCCTTCTTCTGGAAACACAACTATCGGAGGTGTGAAGGTGGAGTGTCAGGGACAGAAGGGAGAGGATTTTTTGTGAGCTGGTCTCTCTTCTCTCTCCTGAGTCACTGCCATTTTCACAGGGCACAGCCAGCCATAGATCCCTTTCCCTCACCCTCACACACACACACACGCACACACACACCTTCACCTGGCCGTCTCAAACACCCGATGTTTGCACTTCTCAGTTATCCTTTCTCATGAAGCCTTTCCCTTCCCCAGTCCATGTTCTGATTTAATCTCTCCCTCCTTTGTGCTCTCCTGTGAAAATACTTTGCCTCTGGTACAGCCCATGACCTCAAGTTACTTATGTGGTTAAACTTCATGGAGTGTGAATTTCTTAAAGCAAGGGGCTCATTTAATTGCATACACCTAAAAAAGGTTTCCTTCAAACCTAGTGACCCTGAAGATTCAAG
The DNA here is from genome assembly GCA_004027775.1 of Bradypus variegatus. NCBI lineage: Eukaryota > Metazoa > Chordata > Mammalia > Pilosa > Bradypodidae > Bradypus > Bradypus variegatus. The sequence goes on from PVKY010005954.1 coordinate 2,125, forward strand.
CCAGGCATAATTCTGTTATTGCATGTCTGGTGGATATTGGTTTTAGTCCTGGATATTCTTATGTAAAGGGTCCTGCTCGATTAGTTCATCAGAAGAGAGCCCCCAGCCCCTCCCTCACCACACGCATGCACACACGTGCACACCCACAGAACTCAGCATGGTCTCCATAACGCAGGGCTCACTCCCAGTGGCTCAAAGCCTGGGATCCAGTCCACCACACACCTGGTGGCGAGGGCGGCCCACGATGGAGGGGAAGACAGCCCGGGGGGCATCGTCACCCGCGAAGCCAGCCTTGCACAGGCCAGAGCCATTGTCACACACGAGCGCAGTAGTCTCCTCTTCACACATGGCAAGTGTGGCCGAGTGATCTGGGGGCTGGAGCACCTTGGGGTTGGGGGAGAAGAGCATTTGTCAGCCACTTGTCAAAACCACCCTGGACACAGTCTTGCCCTTGGGACCGATAGGTATTGGCAAAGGTGTGGGAAACTGGTACACTTGAACGAGAGGAATACACAACTACACAATTTAGAACTACCCAGATGCTGGAATTATGGCATATATTCTGCAGTTAATAGAGGAGCAAGGGAGATCTATATGGACTGATGTGGGTGGATATTTCCAAAACATTCTGCTAAGCAAAGAAAAAACAAGTCTCAGAACAGAATGGTGTACTATAAAACCACTTAGGTGAATTCCTTTAAAAGCACAAAACAATATCAAATATTTTCCATTATTTTCTATTTGTGTTTATAAAGTAAAAGTTCTGCAAGTTTACTTACCAAACCAATCAGAATGACTACCTTGGGGGATAAGGAAGGAGAATGAGATAAGAGGTGGTAGTTTATATCTATAATCTTTACAATTTTCACAAGGACATTGTATTCACAGACAGTTGATGTCATTAAAAAATCAGTCAAACAACAAATTACTAAGGAAAAAGCAGAAAGCAGCAGCCTCAGTGAAATGTGCGATCCTAAGGGCAGGAGCACGTGAAGCAGGAGGGCAGCCTGGGGTGGGGAGAAGGGACCCCATTAAGGGGCTCTGCTGGTTGCAGTCACATCAGATGGAGAAAACAGAGAATTCCCTTTGATTGGGACCACTGTAAAGTGAAGAGGGGAATAGTTTTCTGACACCTGCTACAGGTTTTTTATTTTGTTTTGTTTTGAGTTGAAAGACAAACTCCTGACCAGTTCTTGGCATGTGGTGATAAAGGAGAATCAACAGAACCTCAGGAGAAGAGAAGATGGCCTAAGCCCCGGGAAGCCGGGGGCAGGATGGAGAGTCTGGGGATGATGGTCCCAGCAGAGGGTAGGGAGGACAGCCTTGAAAGTCCAGAGAGAAGCAAGGCACAAGTGCAGAAGGGAAGGCAGCTGCGAAGCAGGTAGGCCTGGCAACACGTCCCTGGGAAGGGTGACCGCAGAAGGTTCCAGCAAGGAGGGGAAGGAGAAGGGTGCTTTGGAAATCAGTGGTGCTGGCCCCAGCCAGCCTTGTCCTCAAGGTGGGGAGCAAAGATCATGCCCCGAACAAAGATGAGACCATGCCACAGGCCTATGAGCGCTGGGTCAGACAGGCTAAGGTAGAAGCGAGCAGAAGCCTGTGAGCAACATTGTTAGGATAAAAGAAAGTCCCTTTTCTGTTCTGTTCAAAGCAGGAGGCACTCAAGGGGAGAGGTCATACTCCCTGGATCCAGCTTTGCTTCTGTCCTTGTTGGCCCTTCCTGGTCCCCCACGGCCCAGGAGCTCAAGTCCCAGCTCTTTAACCAGCCCTCCAGGCCAGGAGCACTGACCCCTGCCCCTGTCCTCATCCCTCTGCCTCCCTTTGCCCTCACACTCGGGCTTTGTGGAGTTTCTTTCCATTCTCCTCTTTCTGCTAGGTCTTTAGATGCAGGGTCTGGTACCACCTCCCCAACCTGTTTGCTATGTTATCTGCCATCATCCTCAGGCCTCTGCTTCCATTGCGGCTCTTCACAAGGCCGCTCCGGCCCACCAGCCTCTGTTGGCCCCTCTTCTTCACTCCTGCAGCACCTTGAACTTCCCTTGCCAGTGCAGTGATCATCTCTGCTCAGTCTGTAGCTCCGGGAAGGCAGGGGCTGGGTCTCTCTTGTTCCCTAGCAATTCCCCAGAATGCAAAACCCAATTCCTGCCCGAGACAAAACTCTTAATAGGCATCTGTTATCAAAATGAATGAGTGAATGAATACATGAGTGTCAAGGAGAAGGATTTTTAGGATAAAAAAAAGGCAGAACAGACATCAGCAAGAGGAAATCAAGGCCCGAGAGGGGTCAGAGAGTGAAGGGAACTACCTCCCTGCTTAAAACAATATTTTCTCTGGGTCTGAACACTTCCTGGATTTTAAAGAAGATACCTAACCTCTTACCATGTTGGAAGAACAGAGAATCAGAGAGATGCAAGAAGAATGGAGGTGAGCAAACATTGTTCCAACATTCAAACAGGGAAAGAAGACAGATTCCTAAAACCTCCGATAATTTTGATATGTAAGTTTGGCAAGATTCCAGAGGTGTTATTAAAGATACAGTGATGTGGGGTGTGTGTGCGTGTGTGTGCGCGTGTGTGTGTGTGTGTGTGTGTACGTTCAGGAAAAAAAAGCGGTGATCTCTTAATACTGGTAAAGGTTAACCGAGAACAAATGCTGTTAGAGTAACATTCCTCTCGTTTTCCCCAGGACTGCCAGGCTGGGAAGCCAGGGCTTCGGTGGGAAACTTTAGCTCAACGTCAGTGTGGCATCTGACAAGGTCTCCCATGATATCCCTATTGACAAAGCCCTGTGGGCTGAGCAATATAATATAAATAGGCATATTTATAGCTGCCTGAGTTACTGTAACTGAAAGGCATTAATGAATGGATCAATGTCAACTGGAGACAGTGATATGTGCCACTCTTGTCCTTTCTCATGTAACATTTTCATAAAAGAGTTGGATGAAAATAGAGAGCACATGCTGATCAAATTTCCAGATAAAACAGAGCTGGGGGAAAGGGTAATATTAAATACATTGAATGGAAGAATCGAAATCCTAGAAGATCTTAAAAGGCAGAGAAAATGAGCTGTATAACAGAAGATTAAACTTAATAGGATAAATATGAGGCACTGCTTGTAAATCAAAATAACCAAACTGAGAAAGCTCATGGTCAGCCTCAGTGAGAACGACCTGGGGTCACGTTGGCAGCAGTGTGGTGTGGCCAAGTAAACCGCACCTCTGGGTGGGGTACCATGTCCAGTTCTTGGGGCCACCATTGTTGGCAAAGAGGTAAAAAAAAAAAAAAAGTGGACTTGTATTTGCTGCTAGTGAGTGTGAAATTATATGACAGTTTTGAAGGGGAATCTGAAAATACTTATCAAGCCTTAAACAATGTACATATATTTTGACTCAGCAAAGGCACTTGATGAGTGCAAAGATTTGGCCAAGAGCCTGTTAATCACAGCTTTGTTTAAAACGCCCAACGCTGGAAACAACCTTAATGTCAAAAAAAATTATCAAAGAACAAAAAAATTGGTTTGTAAGCCAATGTCCAGAAATTTCCGTAACATGGAAAGAGCGGAATAGTGAATGCAACAAAAAAGGTGCAAGTAGCTTTGTGAGGGAAAAAAGCCAGAACTGTGTCCAGTGCCTCCATTTTTGGTAAGAATGTATTTTTAATTTTAAAACTCTGGAGCCCTTCACAAATATTACCTATTTAATCCTCCCAAGAGCCCTGAGAAAAGACATTTTAATTCCCATTTTATAAATTTAGAAACCCAAGGCTCAGAGGAATTAAAGAACTTAGCCTGAGGTCTCCTGGCAGGGGAAGGGCAGGGCTGGCACCAACCCAGGACAGGTTCCTTGCTGCTTTAGTGCAGCTGTCATAACTTATCCATGTTTGGAGTTTTTGCTTCTGCCTGCTGGTCTCTCTAGAGCCACTGGCAGCCAAAGCCCTAAAACAAAAGGGTCTGTGTTCTTCTCTCCATATTGGACTCTGAGACCCTCCTACGCCAGGACTATGCCTGGATTTATGTTTATAGCCTCAGATTTAGTTCATAGAAGCCGCTCAGTAAATGTTGCATGAAAATCCCATCATCTCCATGATCACCTCAGGGTCTGCTCTGCCTCTAGGATCCCCTGGTGTCCCCAGAGTCCAGTCACACGAAAGCTCAGTCACACAGGCCTGACTTAGAACCACCTCAGGACAGTTTTCTCCTCATAGGCTGGTCAGCAAGCAGTTATGCCTCTCTGTTCTAGCAGATGGTCCACTTGGGGGGAAAACCTAGAAAGCCAGAAGGTGGCTGGGAGGCAAAGCCGCACCCGTGACTGTCTTGCTCCACTGTCCCCCTCAGCAACCCTCCCTCTTGTGCAGTTTCTAGGTCAAGCCCTGACTTTTCAATGAACCCTGTGTGTCTGCCCTGAAGTTTCCCACACAAGCAGAGTGGCCGCTGAGACAAGCTGCAAAGGTTCTTCAAGCTTTCACCACCACCATTCCGCAGCGCTTTGGGTGCTTTGACATCTGCGTTTTTGAAGGCAGAACCAAATGAGAAGGAAGGGTGAAGACTGTCAGCCTAGAGTCGAGACTTAGGCGGCCCCACACTGCCCTGGGAAAAAAGGATCTTACCAGGGAGCCAGACTTCTCTGGAATGCCTCTGCTGGGAGAAATTCTAAACCTTTCTCAGTTGCTTTCTGGTAATTTGTGGCTAGATTTAGCATGTCAGCCAAACACAGCCAAAGTTGCTGTGGTTTCCCGGGTCACACCCACACTGAGCTTGTGGACAGGCGAGCGAATTGTTCTGGCATTTTCAGCACGTACTACATCTGGGCTTCATTGAGGATTTCACAGAGGTAGAAACACAGGTTTTATTCCCCTTGAAACCCACTCCCCCATAGGTGGCCCCAAACCAAGGAGAATTTGTTCACACTCATCTCCTTGGCCATCCACCTCACCTCCAACCCACTAAGAGGACAGAGGCTTTACAACCCCTGCTCCCTGCTACCCTGGCAGAGGCAAGGTTTGGCTTCAGAGGTCCCCTCACCTCTCCTTTCTCTGCCCTTCTCCTTCTTCCTGGCACCCCCCTCCCACAGCCCCATCCCACGTGTCCCTCAGTTTCCTCAATTATAAAATGCAAATGATAACATCTATCTCACTGGATGATGGATCAGATGAAATGATGGAAATGCAAGCAAGTACTTACACCTCATAAATCAGGGTCAGCAAATTAAGGCTGTACAACCCGAGAGCTAAGAATGGTTTTTAAAACACCTTCAAACGATTGAAAAAAAACAAAAGAATAATAATATTCATGACCCATTAAAGTTATATGAAATTCAAATTGTCCATAAATAAAGTTTCATTGGGTCACCTCATTCATCTATGAAATGCCTGCGGCTTGCATCACTGCTCTTGCTACAATAGTGAAGTCGAGTGGTTGCAACAGAGACCATATGACCTGCAAAGCCTAATATATTTATTATCTGGCCCTTTGCAGAAAAACTTTGCCAAACCCTGTTGCAAAGGGCTGCACAAATAAGAATTATCCTCTCTCTCACTCTTCCCCATCAAAACTTGCTCCCAGAATGGAGTCTGCCATATTGGAAAGGATTAAATGATGCACTTCATAAATCAATGAATATTGGAGGTTGAATTGATGCCAGTTTCCAAAGACATTTGCATTTTAGAGAAAAGTTTCAGCCCTGAAAGAAAGGCTTCTCAGTTGTAAGATTTCAACCAGTAGCTGGTGAAATTTTTTGGGTGAGGGCTTCAAATGACATGTAAGCAGCTGCCTGGCTACTGTTATCTGCACACAGACATACAAAGAGAAACCCAGTCAGAGAAGAATAAGTTCATGAAACACACTGACACCGTGGAAAATTCTAGCAGCGCCTGTAATTAAATTCAGGGTATCTTCACTTGGCTTGTACACATTAATTACATCAACAAAAACTTCTGGCTAGAATATTTGTGAGCCTCAGGAATCTGCCATTGGGGCCTGCCCTCTGGCTCGGACTCCGGCATCTCATTTACTCCCATGGCTCATCTCCAGCTCAGTCTCATCTTCTGGGCCCCAGACCTGCAGACAACTGCCTGCTGATCATGTTCACCCCATACCCCTGGCCCCTCAACTCATCACCTCCAGGAATGCTCTCCTCCTCGACCTTCCCTAATTGGCTCTGACCCCTCCAGGGACTTGGAGACTAACACTACCACCCTCCAGGGAGCCCACACCCAACACCCAACACCCTGACTCCCCCCACTCCCCTCCCAACCAATCACCAGGCCCCTTTAACTCTCCCTCCACCACAAACTTTGGACCCCTGCATGCTGTGGTTGGTGGGCTTGCCCTTTCCCAATCCACTCCCTTCACAGCTGCCAGAGCAGTCCTTTCTAAGGGCACATCCCTTGCCGTCCCCTTCTGGGTTAAAACCCATCATGGTCCACCATTGCCAGTTCTTTAGTTTAGCATAATCTGACCCTGCCCTCCCCTCTGATTTTTAGCATTCCCTGCTTCCTGCCTTGCCCTCTAAATTCAGTGGAGCTGAATCACTTGGAGAGTCCCAAAGCCAATGCTTCATTTTTGCCAGGACAATCCGCATTTCAAGGACTCACCTTGGGTACCCCTTCCCCCAGGAAGTCTTCCCTGATAACTCCCAAGCTGGGTGAGGGGCTTTCCCAGTCTTGACCTCTTTCATGTCTGCATCTGCTCCTTGGTTCTCATCTGTTTATCTGTCTCTCTCAGTGACTGTAGAAGCCCCTACACTTTCCCTAAGGAGCAGGGACAGTGCCTGGCACATAGTAAATGCTCAATACGTGTTAGTGGAATGAACAAAGGGAAGAAGGAAAGAAATCTCACCCCAAGATCATGATGTTGTGCTGCCAGATGGTTTCCCAGGCCTGGCATGGAGCACCCCATGTGCAGTGCAGCTTCTCCAGCAACCCCCCCCATCCCAGGCACAGGAAGCTCTGCTTCTTTCCAACCCAAGGGCTAGCCCCAAAGCCCAAACCCACATTCAAATAATAAAAGCAAGCACTAGAGCCTCGCTATGCAAAACATGGCCCCAGATCAACAGCCTCAACATCACCTGGTTGCTTAGTAGGAATGCAAATTATCGGGCCCCACCCCAGCTGACTGAGTCAGAATCTGGAAGGGGGTGTAGGGCAATCCATGTTTTAACAAACCCTCCAGGTGATCCTTAAAGTTTGAGAACTCAGGGCCAGATCACGAGGGCATCGGGCTGACCATTTGACACGCATTATCTCATTTACTCCCAGAGCACCACTGCCCGGCCAGTATCCTAACTATTACCCCCATTTGACAGGTGAGGAAATTGAGGTCAGAGATCGTGCCAGCTGGCCCGAGCCACTCGGTGACTTTGGTGGCCGGGGAGCCTGCTGCCAAGCCCTGCCCCATGACACCACACTGCCTCAGCTGTGCAGAGATGCTGGCAGACACTGATCACAAAGTGGGAGCAGCCCCCTTGGTCTTAGCTCTCTTTTATTCATGCACACGTCTGTGTGTGTGCTGAAGGTGGGGCAGCGATGGCACTGACGGGGGATTTCACGGGTGGGTGTGGGTCTTTGGATGAGTCACTTAACTTCTCGAGGCCCCAATGTCCACATCAGAAGAGAATGGATTAGATGGCTCCCAAGTGTCCCCCAGTCCAAAACCTCATGGTGCCAAAGGACACCAGTCCCCAACCCAACCCCTGACTAACACCTGTCCCCAGTGACCCTAGAATCTTGAGGGACTGAGAAAATTCTCCATTCACCTCAGCCAAGCACGAGTCAGAAGACAGACCCGCACGGGGCTGAAGAAAATCCACTCATGCCCCCCACCCAGACATCTCCTGACCACTGGGGCCATCGCTGGCTTTGATTTGAACCCCCTCAAGAAGAAGCCATTGATCTGCAAAGCAACTGCTCCCCTCAAACCACCTCCCAGACATTCTGACCCATGAAAAGGGCTTCCTTCAGATCCAGAGTGAGGTGGCCCTCTGAGCTGGGCCAGGAGGGAAGGCAGGCATTGGAGCCCACCCACAGCCCAGCTGCCCCATGGCCAGACAGGCCTCTTCCCGGCAGCAGTGACCCTGGCCAGCGTCACAGAAGCCAGGCCAATCTGGAGGCGCCTCCCGCACCCAGGGGGCCAGGCAGCCCCAGAACTCACCGAGTATAAAAAAGGTCCTTCTCCCAGTGACCGGGGGCTGCTGTGGCTTCGGCATAAATACCAGAGCAATATAAAACCCCAGAGGCGGATCTTCTTTAGACAGAGCCCCTAAAAAGGCCAGCTGACGGTGTGTTAGCAATATTACCATATAAGGTGGTTTTCTCAATAAATCGGCCTTGGGCGGGGTGGGGAAGGGGTTGGGTAGAGTGAATTATCATTTGAAAAATGTATGCAAAAGGACTCTAGTGGCAGCAGCCCCGGTGCTGGCGGATTTGTTCCTTTTATGCTGCACTTGCATAAACAAAACTCACACCAGGCCTTATAAGCTGCCCAGAGTGAGGCCAGATGCAACTCAGCTCCTGCGGAGAAAACCATACCAAGAATGGCAGTGGGGCCTCCTCCCTCCACACCCCCCTCCTCCCGCTGCGGCCTGCTGTCCCCCCTGCACCCCCCTCCTACTGGATCTGTCTGGGACACCTGTGCAGGGTCCCCAAAGTGGGCACAACTGTGCCTTGTCTGTTGCAAGCCCAGGACAGCTAACAGCTGGAGGCAAACACCATCCAGGCCTGGGAAAGAAATCCCAGGGGGGGCCCTCCTTACCTGCCGCCCCTCGGCACCGGCTCCTGACCCTAGATCAAGTAACCTGGGGTCCCCAAGACACCTGAAGCCTCCTCTGGGGTGCCCCTCTCTCCTACCTCTCTCCCTTCTTACTGAATTCCCACTACCTGTCCTTAGACATTGTGAATTGCAGACCAAGGGCCTGCCTCACCCAAGGAGCTTCACAAGCCTGTAGAATTCCCCACAGCCCCTGCATTCTAGCTCTTTCTTCTCTTTGCCATCCATGTCCTCTGCCCGCATGGCTGTTTTGTCTTTCACAGCATCAGCGACCAGCTCTGTGGTGATTAGTTTCAACTCCACGTTCCCTCAATCCTAATACCTCCCACCTAATCTGAACTAAAATTACCAGTGGCCTTGTGGACCCCTGGTCCCACAAACTAAAACCAAACCCTTCTCCCCTGTCTTCAAAAGTGCCATGCCTCCTGGGTTTCCTGCCTCAGAGAATGCCACCACCATCCCATCAGGCCTGAAAGCTAGAGATCCAGGAGTCCCGCCAGACAACTCTCTCCCTCGTGCTCCCAAAACCCCCAGGCACTCTTCGCTGGTTGTTTTCTACCCCTTTCCACCACCCCAAGAAAGCTCCGGGGCCTCCCATCTCTCCCCACTGGCCCTGCTCTGCTCCAAGCTCTGGTCACCTCTGGCCTTCTGATCAGCCTTCCCAACTCCACCCCATCTGCAAAACCAGCAGTTCCTAAATGGTGGTCAGCAGACAGAGGCATGACAGCATCATCCATGTTCCCCAGGAAACCATTAGAAATGTGAACTCTTGGACCCCACCCAGACTTACTGATTCAAACTTCGGGAGGAGGGCTCAGCTGTCAGTGATTTACAGGCCCCCCTGCTCCACCCAGGTGCCCACCCTTCCACCAAAGGAGCATGCACAGAATACCTGCTGTGTGCAGGGAGTGCTGAGTAGTGGTGGGTGACCTGGTGTGATGGCTTCAAGGTGTGGCTTCCCCATTACCTGAGAAACTATGCAGGGAAGGTTGGAGTAAGGTGTGTCCTCAGCTGAGAGAACCCAGAGGAAGACTGAGGAAGGCTTTTCAGTGTGGGTTTGTGATCGTCCCCACAGAGAAGGGGCATGGTAGCCATGAGGAAGTCTACTTCCCCTTCTTCTGATTCGCGCCTTATGTCTAAATCCTAGGCCCCATGGGAAACTTTCTGGAGCCTTTCAAGTCCCTAGGAAAGCCATTGCCATGGGTTCCGGGTTGAGGAGCCCTCTTGTCCTGGGCTGGGGTGCAGCTGTCCGAGCAGGGACACAGTGCCTGTCAGTCCTCACTGGCCAAGGCAGCAGAGGGCTGATGACCTGGTGGTCAGTCTCCCTCCCTGAGCAGGGCAGGGATGCCTTGATTTGATCAGGGTCTAGACGGGGCACCATTTCCCCTCAGTGTCAGGGTTGGCTCAGTTCCCTTCGAATCATTCAGTGCACAGCCAGCGTGCAGATGGAGACACCTCGGCTTTCCAACCTTCACACCTTGGCTGGCCAATCAGCTGATAAACAGTAAGGAGTCTACAGTCAAAGGGAACTGGCCGTAATCCAGGGACTGAACAGCCCAGGGATCAGAAGGGGAGGCTGCGGGAATACACCAAAGCTCTCAGGAAATGCTCAGGGAGGCTGGAGTCTGCCCAGACTCTGACAGGCAGAGAGAAGGGGGTGGGGATGTGGAGAGGCTCACCCGGTGCCAGAAGTACTCAACCGTTCTTTCTTGAACATTTCTTTCTTTCTTTCTTTCTTTTTTCTGATTGACAATAAAAAAATTGTCAATGCAAAAAATCCAAAAATCCAAAAATGTGTATTTTAGAAAGTAAACATCTCCTACAATCTCTGCAGTAGATTGAGTTATGTACCCCAGAAAAAAAAAAACATGATCTTAATCCACACTCCGGTGGCTGTGAACCCATTGTCGCTAGAACTTCTTGAAGATGTTATTTTCGTTAAGGTGGCCCAGCTGAATGAGGGTGGATCTTAATTCGGATTGCTGGAGGACCCGGAAGTCACAGAAGTAAGAAAGGAGAGGACATCACCATGGGACGGGAGGCAGAGATGCAAGCAAAGGATCCCCAAGGACTGCTGCAGCCGGCTCCAGAATACTGTAGTCTTCAGGGAGAAAGCAAGCCTTGTCGATATCTTGGTTTGGGACTTCTTCTAGCTTCAGACACGTGAGCCAGTAAATTCCCATCATTTAAGGAATTAAACCTATTGTGTGGTATTTGTGATAGTAGCTTTGGCAAACTAAGACCATCCCATACAGACCTAACTCAGAGATGGCCACTGATTAAGCTACGATGTCTATTCGTTCAGATCTTCCCCTCAATTTTTTAAATTCAATTTTATTGAGATATAGTCACATACCATACAATCATCCAAAGTGTACGATCAGCTGTTCACAGTACCATCATATAGTTGTCATTCTTCACCCCAATCTATTCTTGAACACTCTCCTTACACCAGAAAGAATAAGAATTAAAAATAAAAGTAAAAAAGAACACCAAAATCACCCCCCCATCTCACCCTATTTTTCATTTAGTTTCTGTCCCCATTTTTCTATTCATCTATCAGTACACTGGATAAAGGGAGTATGATACACAAGGCTTTCACAATCACACTGTCACCCCTCTGAGCTATATTGTTATACAATCATCTTCAAGAGTCAAGGCTACTGGGTTGCAGTTTGATAGTTTCAGGTATTTATTTCTAGCTGTTTCACTGCACTAAAACCTAAAGAGTGTTATCTATATAGTGCATAAGAATGCCCACCAGAGTGACCTCTCAACTCCTTTTGGAATGTCTCAGCCACTGAAACTTTATTTCGTTTCATTTCGCATTTCCCTTTCGGTCAAGAAGATGTTCTCGATCCCACGATGTTGGATTCAGATTCATCCCTGGAAGTCATAGCTCGCCTTGCCAGGGAGATTTACACCCCTGGGAGTCAGATCCCATGTAGGGGGGAGGGCAGTGAGATCATCTGCCGAGTTGGCTTAGAGAGAGAGAGGGCCACACCTGAGCAACAAAGATGTACTCAGTACCCCCCTAATTTTAAAACATTATCATATTATTTAATAAAACTGGATTATGTTAAAACATTCTACAGCTGTTCTAAAACTTACCATATTCTTTCAGTGATAACTTTTGATATCTTTCCAAATCAGTTCAAATACTTTTTAAACTCTTCTATAGTTTTCCACAGTAGAGCTATATCTAAAATTATTTAACCAATATCCTATTGATGGACTCTCGGGTTGTTCCCAATTTTTTACTTATACCAACCTCATTGCAGTTAATAAGACTTCATACTTGTGCATGAGTGTCAGTGTTTCTCTTGTAAACTTTTTAAAGTAGAATCGCTTGATCAGGCAAGATTGAATTTTTTTGTGTTCATTCCATTTGTTTGTTACATTAAGACATGCTAGTTTTCATATGACTGATTTTTTTCTGATTGTAAAAGTAATACACACAATCATTAAAAAATGCAAAAAACAAAACCACACAAAAGACAATATTGAAATAAGTGTTCATATCTTGCCCTTTGGTGGATGGTGAGTTGCCCAACTGAGCCTCTGGTTCATCCAGCTCTCCTTGTGCCCAAAAGGACAATACAGTACACTGGCAATTATGTATCTCTTTAATTTCTCCTAATCTGAAAGGAGAAATTTAGCATCTGCTTGTTTTAAATTTTAAATTTAAAATTATTTGGAAAATAGTGAGGATGAACATATTTTGGCATTTATCAACCATTCATACGTCTTTCTCTGAGAATGGCTCATTCAAGTCTTTGTCTATTTTTTTCTTTTGGATTTTTCATCTTTATCTTTTTGAGCTATGAGTTGTATGTTATATTAATGTCTACTATAAATCATAGAAATATTTTCCCCTAAGCTTAATATTTTCCTTTTGATTCAACTGTCTTTCCCCTTTTTCTTGCCCATGTTTCATGCCTGTCTTAGGAAGACTGAACACCTGTTTATAATGTCAAAAAATTTTAGAAACTCCTGTTCAACAGTCTTGATCTTTTAATTTGTTTGAGGAAAGAAAATGGCAAATACCAAATATTCAGAGATTCGTTAAAATAAATTTATCAGTTTCAGTCAAAATGGAAATTTTTTCTTTCCGATTTAAAAGGATTACTCATCCAAAAAATTCAGGGAAAAGTATGAAGCAGAAAATTAAAAATCTCCACTATCCAGATAACTACTATGAATTAAAATCTTTCGAGACATTTTTCAATACATATACACATGTAGTATTTTACTTTTAATTAAATAAAAGTGAACTGCCAATTGCCTCTGAATGTCAGCTCCATGATAGCAGTAATTTCCCTTCTTTTTAACTCACTGTCATATCCTCATTGGCTAGAAGATATAGGCACTCAATAAATCTCTTTTAAATGAACAAATCCCTCTTTTTTGACTTGACAAAATGTCTTTAAATTTATTTTTTCTGTGCCCATTAATATAGATTTTCATCATCATCTATTTTATGGGATATATAGTGTTTCACTTTGTTTATTGAACCAGTCCTTTACTGACTGGAAATTAAAATGGTTTCTAATTTGTCATTATTATAAAAGATACTGTGATGAACATACTTTCACTTATGTTTGAATAGCTCTGGGATTATCTCCATAGATTATTCCAAGAATAGAGATGTCTTTGTTAGGTAGAATGCACATTTTAATTATGAATCATTTTGCTAAGTCAAACCTCCAGAAAGTAAGAGGCCAACTTCCTAGAGAAGAAGAAAACTTATTTGGATGAACCTGACATTCTATGCCGTTTTCCTTTTGGGACACTGTTCATTGCTTAAGCATCACAGGGGCAGAGGCCAAGAAGTTAAGCAAGAAGCAGTAAATAAGAGACTGAGGAAGCTAACCAGGGATTTGACAGTCTCATGGGACTAGGGATAAAAATATTGGAGTTCAGAGTGGTACAGTTAAACACTCCAAACTTTCCATTGGGACCCTTGAAAACTCTGTTGTAAGAATAAGAGCAAACCAGAAATAGACCAGAACTTACAGAGAGTGAATCCAACCTTGAATAAGTTCAGTCCCAGATCTGAGTGAGATGATCTCTAACTGCCTGCCAAAATCTGGAGTAGATTCTCCCTAGAGGGAGATAATCCCATCCAGAACTTCTACAAAATTTTATCCACAATATCTGGCATTCAATTTTTAAAAACACAACGAATATTGGAAATAGGATGAAGAGAAACAATAGAAACAGGCCATAGGTGATCCATATTTTGGCATTATCAGACTTTCAAACAACTTAGTTTCAAATAACCATGATTAATACAGTCAAGAAAACAGATGATAAAATGGTGATTTTGAGCAGAGAGTTGAAATCTATTAAAGACTCAAATGGAAGTTTTAGAATTGAAAAATTCAATAACAAATTAGTAGTGCAAAATATGTTTTTTTTTTTTTTTGCAAATTTCACATTTATTAATGATAATAATTGGACTTAGAGACAGAGATTTGTTGTTTCACAATGAGCTTTCTAAATCCCTAGCATTAGATTTATCCTCATGGGTCCGAATTATATTGGTCTTTCTATGAAGAAATCTCTGCCTCTATTAAGCATCTGGCATGTAGGGGTCAAAAAGAATATTTTGTTTTGCAGACAGCTGGCTCTCAAAAGAAAAGAGGGAGAAAGGGATTATTGCCCTCAGGATCCTCAGTCTTTTTTTCCAACTCAGCAATTAGATAACATGGTCCATATGAATGGAATGGGTG
>PVKY010005955.1:0-16613 GCA_004027775.1 Bradypus variegatus
ATCTCGTCTGTGGTTGGTTTCTTCTCCCAATACCTTTAGCATATGGGTTAGTATTTATCTTAGTTCACCAGGCTGCTACGACAAACGCTGCACAATGGGTTGGCTTAAACAGCAAGCCCTCACCACCTCATGGTTTTGAAGGCTAAAGTCCTGAGGTCAGCCTCAGCCTGGTGACGTTGGTCACCCATCATCCGGCAATCTCCTCCTCTCTGGCTTCTGCTTCCTCTTTATAAGGCCCCAGTAATGTAGATTAAGACCCATCCTGATTCAACTTGGCCACACCTTCACTAATAATAACGTCTTCAAAAGGTCCTATTTACAAATGGGTTCACACACATAAGAAAGCAGATTAAGATTAAGAATGTGTTATGTTTGGTGGGGTACATGATTCAATCCCCAACAGCATCTTTTCAATTTTTCAATTATTATTCTAAATGGGTTTTTGAATGGGGAACGATGAATACATGAGGCTACTCCACCATGTTTAACTGCAAGCCCAGGACTGTCCTGTCCACAAGCTCTTTTCTATGTATCACTGAGTTTGTAACAGGTTGGGTTTGAGAATCAAAGCAGCAGATATGGCAATAAAAATGATAAACCCAACAGAATAAAAAAGGTCCCATTACTAGTATTGACAGCATTAGACAAATTACTGGGTGTAGCTTGCAGAGTGCAGCCATGCTGTGTATATATGAACCCCTCGTAACAATTTCTAGTTGTCTCTGCTAATAAACATGGGCTCCGTCTTCTCTCAGTCCATTGTCCATTTTATGAAGTGGATAGACAAGAAACTAGCAGTTTGGTTTTTAAAATTGTTTATGAAAGTTTCATTTAGCTACCATTTTGTGCACTTGTGCCTGCCTTGCATTTTGGATGGCTCCATCTCCATCTCAATGTTGCTGGTATATGTTTTAATACACTTTGCTTTAAAATCAACAAAGGACACAAGTAATTATTTTAAAAGTCTACTCTAATTTTATCTTTTTATTCTTGTGTTAGTTGAGACTGTCAGCTTGGGTCTTGATCGGAACTTGAGTGTGAAGCTCACACAATTCAGACAGATCATACTGGAGCATTTAGCAAAAATGAAACTCCTTTCCTTTAGATTTATTATGTTCTCATGGCTTTTTACAGCTCCACCGTGCTCCAGATGATTTTAGTAGGTAATTTTTTGTACTGCTCAAAAATTTTTGGCCTGTGAGGGTTCTTTGTTTTATTTAGCAATATCTCAAACCTTTTTAAAGCATTCTTTGGCAATCACGAGATGTCCTGGGCCCATCTTGATTTTTCCTGCCCTGGACGTGGAGTCAGTGACTTTCCGAGGGTGCCTGAGCCCTGTTTGTGGAGCAGGGCCTTGGAGCCAGCGTCGGGCCTCTGGTTTCTCTCAAGGAAGGACCAGGCAGGTGCTAGGCAGGGACAGCCTGCCCCGTCCTCCCGCCAGGGCCAGCAGTGGAACCCCTTTGCGAGTGGGAGTTTATACTGGTGTTTCTCGCTTAACTCTAACTTCACTAAATCATTCCTTTTTTCAAACAATAAAACATTTTACAAATTAAATTTCCCTCTTTTGAATACACATAGATAATTTTAAATTGCCATCCTCCAAATAAATTTATAGAACATTCACATCAGTCAAGTACTTGTAATATCTTTTTAGAAGGTGTCTTTTTCCAAACCAACAGCCATTTTCAAGACCTTGAGACCCTCAGAGTCCAGTTTTAAAGCTCAGTGAATTAAAATGCATTTGCACACATCACACAGCTTCCAGCCACGGGGTACTTCTTACCTGTAAAATCAGGGTTTAATGCACTCGTACGAAAACAGACTTACTTGTGGTCAACAGTGATACTATTCAAGTGGAGTGGCCGCTAAAATTAAATTTTCTTGTAATTGGCCTCTATTTGTGATCTATGGGAAGGATTTAATCTGTGGACATGTAAGGCTTTTTTTTGGCCTCTCTCTTTCTTTTAATTGGTGAGGACTTGCTCAGTTATTTTGAGCTATAGATACATCCTTCGCTTTTGGGAAACCTTGGCTGCATTGTGTATGTGTGGGGGGATCTGATTTGTCACCCACACCTCAACTCTGTTTATGTTGATCTTTAATGCAGGCCATTAGTCTCTACCCTCTCATCTTTTACCTACTGCCAAGCCTGCCTCATGTGAGCCAAGGGCTTACTTTCATTTTTTAAAAATTCCATTGTATGGTGTGCTGGTTTGGATATATTATGTCCTGCCAAAAGCCATGTTTTAATCCAGTCTTGTGGGATATTTGGATTAGGTTGTTTCCATGGAGATGTGACTTACCCAACTGTAGGTGATCCTTTTGATTAGATTATTTCCATGGAGGTATGGCCCTGCCCATTCAGGGTAGGCCTTGATTACTTTACTGGAGTCCTTTAAAGGGAGCTCACACAGAGAAAAAGGAGACAAAAAATGCCCTGGGATGTGCTAAGCCTGGAGACCCAGACGCTTGCTGACGCTTTGAGATGCTAGCGCAAGGTTTGCTCCGAAGAAGCTAAGACAGGACAAAACATCCCGACAGCAGCTGAGAGAGATTTTGGAGAGATGCTTGGGAGCTGACAGAGATGCTCAAAGATGCTTGGAGTTGTGGACAGAAGGACATTTGGAGATGCTAAGCTAAGGATGCACAGGAGGTGAGAGAGGAACTGAAACACAATCTGGGACCAGCAGTTGCCAGCCATGTGCCTTCCCGGCTGACACTGGTGTTCCAGACACCAAGGGCCTTTCTTCAAGGAAGATGTCCTCTTGTTGATTCCTTAATTTGGACTCTTATGGCTGCAGAACTGTAACTTTGTAGCCTCATAAATCCCCATTTATAAAAGCCAATCCATTTCTGGTATTTTGCATAATGGCAGCATTAGCAAACCAAAACATATGGACAGACCACACTTTGTTCATCTGTTCATCTGTTGATGGACACTTGGATGCTTCCACCTTTTGGCAATTGTGAATAACGCTGCTGTGAACCAAGAAGGGGATCGCTGGGTCATACAGTAATTGTATATTCAGTTTTCTGGGGAACTGCCAAACTGATTTTCACAGTTTTTTTAAAAAACTTTTTATTATAGTAACTATATACAACTCTCAGTTTCCCCCTTTCACCTCTTTGAAGTGTACAGCTCAGTAGTATTTACTTTCATTTTTAATCTCTCTTTACATAATGTGTGACAAACCCTCAGCTCTGCTGGGCTGAGCTGCCTGGACGCCCCTAAGGTCCCGGGCAGGCCTGGAGGCCCCTCTGAGGCGTCCGGCTGGGGGACCTTGGCTTTTCTCTTCATGTTACTGTCCACAGGCCGCCCTGCCACTCTGCCATGCAAGTGAACTCTTAGCGTTTAAAGAAAGAAACATTTGTTTGCCTAAAAGACCTGGCCCTATCATCTGATAGCCAGAGGCCTGGAGGGCACGTCCATGCCAGCCTCTTGGGGTCTTCTGAGCCCCACCGGGCCAGCAGACCCTGATGCAGTGGTGAGTTCTGCCAAGTCTGAATTGAGCCTGCTGGGACCCCTCCCCACTTTGCTGCTGCTTGACTGGGAGCAGAGGGGGACAGCCTGGGTCTCGGCATCTCCACGGTGACCCTCTGCTGGTGGCCAGTTCTCACGTCCACTTGCTCAGGATAGAAAGGCCCCAGAGTGATCACAGGCCCCCATCTGGGCATTCCGGTCAGCCATTCCCATGGGAGGTTCAGTGTCCATCCCAAACGCAAACCTGGTGGTCCCCAATGGCGTGTCTTCCCCGGAGGCGGGCAGCCAGGGACCTGGAAGTCATCCTAGACATCCCCTCTCCTCCACCCCCACACTGCCCTGATCTTACCCCTGAAATAGCTTGCCGCTTCTCCTGGCCCACATCCCATTCTGCCTCACCTGGCCAGGAACCTTCCCCTTCCCCATGATCTCCTCAGCCATTCTTCCAGCTGGGGTGGGGGGACAGTGCAGTCCTGGGGGCCTGGGACAGCACAAGATGCTGAGCGAGGAATGCAGGGAGCTTGGCTTGCAGAGGGCAGAGGCAGCAGATAGCAGTTCTGTGTCAGGTGGGGACGGTGCTGCACCACAGTGAGACGACGAGGGCTGGGAGCTGTGGCTGGGGTGTGGGAGGGTGGTGGGATCCCCTCTGGTTTCAGGTGGTCAGGAGACTTCTGAGCAGAGACCTGGGAGGTGACAAAGTCACTGTGCTGGTGGCTAGGCCAGGAGAGCCAGGGACGGAGCAGGAGGCACCGGGGCCAGGTGAGGATGGAGCAGAGGGGGTGGAAGATGAGGTCACATGGACGGGCAGGGCCATGGGGACTGGAATCCAGGTGAGTCAGGGGCCGCGCTGCACACGTTTTGTGCATTCCAGCAGCTGTGCAGGGCGGGCCGAGGACGGCGGGGACAGCAGCTGGGGCCAGTTGGGAGGGCAGGCCAGTGGCTGGGACTGCGCGGGGAGTGGGGTGCGAGGAAGAGATCGGATTCTGGATCTATCCACCTGCACTTCTATCTATGCCTCGTCCACAACGCAGTTATTTGAAAAAAAACTTTTTATTTTATTTAAAAAATAGAATTGGAATCATGCCACACCACTCCCTCTTGCACTCGCCTGCCCCCCCACACCGCCCCTGGGGGTTCCAACCTGCCTCGCCCTGTGGGAGTGCAGTGCCCAAGGCTAGACTGTCCGTTTTGGGGAGAAGCCAAAGTTGGAAATTTTTAGGTGAAAACTTCCCATTTACAAACTTTAAAATAACACTGTGGAGTTCAGAGAAAACACATCCCTGAGGGGCCCAAGGGTCTCACTGTGGCTCACAGGGAACAAACACGCAGGTGGCTTCATGGAAGAAATGACAGGACAAGTGGGCATAGAAGGTAAAGCCTTTCCATGGTTTAGTTTCTTTTATTACGAATTTCGGTCTTCTCGCTTTCCCCCTCGACGTAGCTGGGGAGAAGGACAGTGATGGTGACAGTACTTGTGGGGAGGAGGGGATGGGGCTTGTCTGGTCCTAACGGGGATGGTGGCGGCTGCCGCATGCCTTCTGCTGAGGGTGGGCTCACAGGGTGCTGCCTGGTAACCACCTGGTGGGCCCTGGGTGAGCAGGACTCTCCTGCTCATTTGCTGACTGTTGGTTTCGTATCAGGGAGCCTCCCTTCCACAGCTGGCTCTGATCCATGGTTCTTCTTGTCCAGCCTCAGAAGTCTGTTACAGTATCACCATCCTGATTTCATGGATGATAAAACTGGACACAGAGAGGTTAGGCACCTCACGTGGAGTCACACAGCAAAGGGTCAGGCCAGGGATCATGATGTCACAGGGTAAAACCTCAGGCTGTGTGCTCCCTCGCATGGGACCCTCTGGGGCCAGGCCTGGATTTGTCCTTGCCAGCAGTGTGGACATGTTGGGGGGTGGCAGGGGCTGCGGCAGGGGGAGCCTCCTCATGCTCACGTCAGGCCGTTCAGGATAGCCGGTGGTCAGCAAAGCTGGTGGCCATCAGCCAGGCGCTCACAGCAGATCGAGCCCTTTGGGCCGCGGTGGCACCAGGAGGCCCCAGGATGGCGAAGAGGAAATGGTGGCCCAGGGGACAGCTCCTGAAAGGCACAAGACAGACCCAGGGACCCCAGAATAACTCAGGGAGGATTTCAGGTTTCACCCGCCGAAGGGAGTGAAGCCAAAGATTTGGGTTTTTCCCTCCTGTTTTCATCAAATTTTAATTTTTTAAAATGACTGTGGTCATTCATAAAAATGGTAAAAACTCAAACAAGCAGGAATGTGTCAAGTGGAAACTAGCAGCTGGGTTCACCTTTGCTCAACTCAGCTTGCCGGGGGGGGGTGGTCGTTGTGAAAGGTCTAGCAGGCCCCTTCCAGACCTTTTGTTAGGCACCCACAAACCCATGTTTCCCCGACTGACACAGTAAATGCCTGATAAAAGTTGATTGGATGGATAGATAAGCAAGCATACATTTTTCAGCTGCTTCCTTGCTTTTCCAACTCGATAGTAGGTCACAGACCCCCCTGTGCCAGGAGGTCTCAGGGCCACCCACCGTTTGGGATGCCTGTAGGATGGGTGTAAGTCAGTCACCTCTGCTGGTGGCGATTTGGAGCGTGCCAGCTCCTCGCTGTTTCATCTTGTGCACTCCGCAAATACACACGTAGGCAGGGTCCCATTCCAGGCCCCAGACACCTGGCACCGAAGGTTGACCAAACCCACGGCCCTCAAGGGCTCACGTTGGAGTGAGATGGACAGCTGGCCAACAAATGTGCTTTTATATAGGGCATTGGCAGGCGGTAAGTGCTGTGTGGAAAAATCCAGCAGAGAAGATGACAGGCACTGCAATGGTGCGGCAGGTGATAAACGTGGGCCAGAGAATGGACATCTCAGTGCAAAGGGGGCATCTGAGCCAAGTCTTGAAGGAGCAGCGTAAATAAGGTTGCAGTGAACATCCTTGTGCGACTGTTGTGGGAGAATTTTGTAGGAGACGTTCTTGGAGATGGAACTGCTGAGCCAAAGGTATAAATGTAAAGGGTGCTACGAAATTACCCAGCAGAAAGTTTGATTTTTTTTTTTTACCTCCCACCAACATTGGATGTATGAATTTGAAAATTTTTTTTTAATTCTGAAAATAATTATACACATTGAAAAAGTGAGACAATCAAAAAATGCACAGACTTAAGAACCCCTCCCTTTTCCATATCAGGCAATCAGTCACCACCTAATGTGTGTCCTCCCTCACCTTTCTCCATGCTTACCCAAAAATACACATTTTTTTTTTCATATTATGGAGATTCCTCCAGAATTGTAGATACTGATTAACATTTAAATAGCTGTGCAGTGCTTCTTGGCAGGGCCGGCCACTATGCATTCAACCATCTGATGGAAATTGAGGTTGTTTCCAGCTTTTGGGCACAACAGATTTGCAGAAAACATCCTTATATTATATCCTAAAAATTTTGTGCTTTTATTTCTATAGAACAGATATCCAATAGTGGAATGGTTAGCTCAAAGAGTATATGTATTTTTAATTTTAACACATATTGCCAAGTGACTTTGGAAGATGTGGTGATAAATCACACTGCATGATAAAGTGTATGGTTGCTTATTCCCCACACCTGTGATGGTGCAGGTGTCAGCGCTTTGTGCACACTAGCTTTCCTTCAGATTCCAGGGGCCAGCCCTGGCTAACCTATGTTTCTGGCTTGGTAGCTGCTGCTGTGCCCCTGGCTACAGGTGGGGTGAGCTCAGCTACTTCCCACTCGCTCACTCTGCACCCTGCAGAAAGAACAGTCAACTCTTGTCCTGGAAGGTGGCAGAGTGTTCTAGTTTGCTAATGCTGCCAGAATGCAAAATACCAGAGGTGGATTGGCTTTTTTGAAAGGGGGTTTATTTGGTTACAAAGTTACAGTCTTAAAGCTGTAAAGTGACCAAGGTAACACATCAGCAATTGGGTGCCTTCAATGGGGGATGGCCAATGGCATCCGGAAAACCTCTGTTAGCTGGGAAGGCACGTGGCTGGCATCTGTTCCCAGTTCTGGTTTCAAAATGGCTTTCTCCCAGAACATTCCTCTCTAGGCTGCAGTTCCTCCTCAAAGTGTCGCTCTCAGTTGCTCTTGGGGTGTTTGTCCTTTCTTAGCTTCTCTGGAGCAAGAGTCTGCTTTCACTGGCCATCTTCAAAATGCCTCTGTAAGCTGAAGCTCCTTCTCAGTTCCAATGCATTCTTCAAAGTGTCCCTCTTGGCTGCAGCTCCTCTTCAAAGTGTCACTCTCAGCTGCATTGAGTTCCTTCTGTTTGTCAGCTCATTTATATGGCTCCACTGATCAAGGCCCACCCTGAATGGGTGGGGCCATGTCTCCGTGGAAATATCTCATCAGGGTTATCACATACAGTTGGGTTGGGTACATTTCCATGCAAACAACCTAATCCAAACATTCCAACTTAATCCCCACTAATATGTCTGCCCCACAAGATTGCATCAAAGAATATGGCTTTTTCTGGGGGATATAATACATTCAAACCAGCACCGAGCCAAACCATGTGTGGTGGGTCGAAGCTGTATGTTCCCCAGAAAAACATGCTCTTAAATCTAATCCATTCCTGTGGGTGTGAACCCATTGTAAGTAGGATCTTTTGATGAGGCTAATTCACTTTAAGGTAGGGCCTATCTCATACAAGATGGGTCTTAATCCTATTACTGGAGTCCTTTATAATCAGAACAAATACAGAAAGAGAGAGGAAGCCCCAGGGGCAAGAAGCTGAAATCAAAGAAAAGAGAAGGGAGAGCCCAGCAGATGCCACCATGCACCTTCCACGTGGCGGAGGAGTCCAGGGTCGCCGGCAGCTGCTCTGCCGGAAGAACGCATCACCTTGATGATGCCTTCATTTGGACATTTTCTTGGCCTCAAAGCTGTAGGCTAAAAGTGCCCATTGTTTGAGCGAACCCATTTCATGTATTTGCTTTAAGCAGCTTAGGAAGGTAAAACATCACACAAGCCCATTTATAGTTTCTGCTTGGAGGAGGTGTCCACTGCATCCATCTACATCCCATCACTCAGAGGAAGTCATGCGCCAAGTTTGGTTTGAGGAGTTTGTGCAGCACCTAATTCTGTGGGTGGGGAAGGGAGAGCGAGTGTTTGCTGAAGAATAATGAATCTGCCGCATGATCTGTTTTTAATTTTTGCAAATTTGATGGTTTTCATGGTTCCTTTGACATTTCTCTGTTAAAGAGGATTTAGGGTTCTTTTTCTGTGAATTATCTTCTCATATCCTTGTTCATTTTTCTACTGGTCTCATCTTTTATTATAGATTTTTAAGTGCTGTTTGCAGATTACAATATAAATCCTGGTCCCATCATATGTGTCACAATTATGTTTTCCATCTATTGCTTGTCTTTTGACTTACTTAAAGTTCCTTTTCCTGGTGAAATTTTAAAATAGGAAAAGAAGGAAACTCCTTAAACACGAGAAAAGGTATCCATCAAAACCTAACAGGTACAATACCAAAGAAGAAAACACTAAAGGCATTTCAATTCAAAAACTAGAATACAATTGGACAGTTTGCTGTTGCCACTATTTTTCAACATGGATTTGAAGGTTCCAGCTAAGAAATGAGGTAAGAAAATGAAATAATTAGAATAAATAGTGGATGCAGTAAGATTGTCTTTATTTGCCGATAATGTGATTTGTGTATTAGAAAGCCCAAGAAACTTTACTAAAAAACAATTAACATTAATAACAAAATTTATTACAGTGGTACAAGATAAATGTAACAAAATAAATAGTTTGCTCTATCCTAGCAATAAGCTAGAAAGGGAAATGTAAAAACAAAACAAAACAAAAAAACCTCCCATTTAACAATAAGATAAAATTTGTAAAATTCTAGGAATAAATTTAACAAGACCTATTTGAAGAAAGCTTTAGGATCTTATTAAAGAACATAATAACAAAACTTAAATAAGTGAAAACCTACCATGCTTCTGTATGAAAAAACATATTTGATAGTGTAAAAGTCAGTTCTTCCCCAATTCTTTCCAATTCCATTACAAAAGCTGTTTAATATTATTTTTGAAACTAGCTTTAATGATTTTAAGTTTACATGGAAGAAAAAAATCTAAGGTAGTCAAACGTGTAGAGTGAAGAGGTGGGATTCTTACTGGTTATTTGCAAAGACTTAATATTTTTGCTAAACTAATTGGGGAACATGACATCTTATTTTCCTTTGTTTGTATTTCCCTGATTACTAATGAGGATGAGCACCTTTTTAATATGCTAATTATTCATTTATATTTCTTCCTCTATGTATCGCATGATCACATCTTTCGTCCGTTTTCTCATTAATTTAAGATATTCCTTGTATCTTTGGCATAACGATACATGTTGCAAATACTTTCTCTCAGGCTTGTGCTGTGTCTTGTAACTGTTTCTGAAATCTTTTGTTCAAAGAGAAATTTTGCATGTTTCTGTGACTCTGTGTAATTTTCTCCTAATTTTCTCCCCTTTTCAGGGGGAGAAGTTGCTCAAAAGGGAGATTGGAGGAAGCTGGAAGCAAACCTCACTGACTTCATGATTGCGGCTGGAGCTTCCACAGGGAGGAGCGGCTGTGACTGTGCCCGCAAGCAGAAGTCGCAGATGTGAGTCAGTTCATGTTGGTGGGAAAAAGCAACGGCAGGAAGAGAGGGACACAGGCAGGGAGGACAGACAGCTGTGCTGGGCTGTTTGTGGCTCCCAGCACCCATCACGAGCCTGACATCTCGTTTTCTGCAAAGGTCTACATTAAGGCGTCATAGTGGCTTAATACAGTAAAATATTTTATTCGTTTCTGCTAATTTTTAATTTCACAACATTATACTACACGTCAGGGGACAAGTGAGGTCCCAGTATTTGAGAGACCCCTGGCAAAGAGTGGCGGCCCCTTTAGTTACCTGGTTTAAGAAATGGGGCTGTGGCAGAGAGAAGTGTCCGACGTCCAATGGCCTAGCGGGGCGTATTGTACAGCACACATGAGACCCAGGGTTCATGCTGAGGGTGAAACATACAAGCTCTCAGTGCCTGGCACATAAGACGTGCTCAAGAGACAGCAGCTGGCACAGAAATCATTTTAACATATGGCCTCTTTCTTCCTTATGTACGATATGACTATTTCCAAAATTTCCAACTTCTACTTTGATTTCCCGCTGATACTTTGATATGCTATAAATAGACACCGTCAGTCATCAAAATGCCAACCACTCTGCCTACCAGTCCACCCCATCCTTGAGTATTTTGGGAACAAAGCTAGCTGTAAGATGGCGGGAAAGGCAGCTGATTTCAGGAACGGGAAGGTTTTCAAATGCCCTTCCAATCAGCTCACTGATGCCAGAAAGGTAAAAAATTGGGATTAATCTCTTTAATTTTGTCTCTTGTAACTTAACCTCCATAGACTAAACCTTAAAGTCTTTCAGTGTGAATTGTTTTATTAACACTTTTTCTAAAAAAGGAAGGGATGGGGAAATGGGTGAGCCATGTAGGGTTGTCTGGGGTGTCAAACGCAAGTTGCCCTGGGGAAATTCCTTGCTCACAGTCCTCTGGCTTTAAATCTGGAAAAGGTTAGCCAATTTCTGCAGACAGATAATGTGCTTACAGGTTCAGTCTCTAAGCTAGCTAGAATCTTACTGACATTGCTATTTTGTTTTTTTTCATTAAGGCTTCCATGTAACACTATCCCCATAAAATGTAGATTGGTATACTGTTTCTGGAAAACAATTTGGTAATATGTATTAAGAACTTTTATAATATTTACATTCTTTGACAAATTTATTTGACTTCTAGGAATCTGCTCTAAGGAAACTACCAGAAATTCTGAAAAAGTATGTTTAAAGAAGTTCATACTGGTGGTATTTTATAGGAAGGAAGGGAGGGAGGGAGGAAGGAGAGAAAGAGAGAGTGAGAAAGAAAGAAAAGAAAGAACCTGACTGCCTAACATTGGGGTACAGTTAAATCATGGTCCATCCGTGAAGTAGAACAGTGTTCTTTTAAAATACGTCACAGAGAATTCTGAATTAATTGAGGAGACGCTTACACAGTGATGTTCAGCAAGAACAGAGCAGGTTAGAAAATCTCCACTGCGAGTATGAGCATCACCGCGTGCCAGGCCTGGGCTGGGTGCTGGCTCCGTGTCCAGGGTGAGCTCTGGGGCTGGGTGACAAAGCCCTGGCGTTGAGTCGGCCTTTGGTGCTTGCCCACCTGTTACGCTTTCTCCCTTCCTCTGGTGACAGAAGCACCTTCCCGACGGCCCACCCTGTTACAGGACGGTAGACACAGGGCTTGGCTCCGTCTTCCTGCTTCAGTGATTGCATCTGGGGTGAACACGTGAGTTCCCCCAGGACCCCTGCTGGCTTATTGGGAGAGGCGCCCTCTTTCACCGGCGGTGCTGAGTCGTGCAGTCTGTGAGCCTGGGCTGTTGTGGCTATGCGGGGGCTCCCCAGGCTGCTTGGTGCCCCATGGGCAGCCCTGGCTGAGAGTCAGGCCAAGGGAGGTGGGCAGAGCTGGTCCATGGGAAGAGAGGGTCTTCCTTAGGTACCAGAGTCAGACCTGCTGGTGGCTTCTGCCATCACCACTTGAAGCTCCCAGGTGAAGTGGCTGAAGCAGCTCCCTTTCCAGCTTTAGCTGGAGGTGCGCTCTATTTGTCATTGGAAGAATCCTGAGGAAGAAGGACTCTGGGGTTTTACAGCTGCAGCTGTTTGTAACTGGTGCTAAAACAAACGAATACAGAATTGGTTTGAACCAACCAAAGTGCCGCTCCCTGGAAGGCAGTTGCCCGATGGCATTAGTGAAACCCACTCAAGGGGCTGTGTTGCCTTCGGATACCACACTCAGAGGAGGTCTCGGTTGGCTGGAAGCAGGCAGAGGAGATGGCCAGGTGGGGAGGGTGCTGGGAGCCGCAGCCGTGGGAATCGCCGAAGGATCCATGCTGCCTGGCTCGGGGAAGGAGAGCCTCCCATCCCAGAGGGGTTCAGGTGGAAGAGGAAGTCGGCTGGGTGCACCCACAGGAGGGCTGAGCCAAGGCCAACAGGAATAAGCTTCCTAGCACCCTGCTCTCCGCTCAGCATCGGAAAACAACTTTCCAAAACCCAGCATCGCCTGGGGAGGCAGTGAGTTCAAAGAGAGTTGGGAGGTCACTTCACAAGAACAGAGTAGAGCGATTTATGAGACTGCCTTAACCTTAGGAACGCTTTCCTGGAGATTCCAAAATTCTCTGAAAAGCAGAGCCATCAGCTGCCTGCTGAACAGTTCTGCTCTAGTGGAGGCGTCATCACTGGCCAAGTCAGTGGAAGGGAGGGTTCTGTCTGGAACACGGAAGTGGAACAAGCCCTGGAATTTCTATAGCCCCCGTTCTTTCAAATCCATCTTGGGCCTTGCAGATGTTTCATTGTCTTTGGCAGACAAGGACTTCATGGTTGGGGAGACGGGTGGCCCAGCCCTGAAATTCTGCCCTTAGAATAAATCTCCACCCTGCTCCCCAGAGCTGACAACAACCTTAGCATAGACTGTGGTGGCCTCAAGGATTGCTGCTTCTCAAAGGGTAACATTCTCAGCTGAGTCCTCTTTTTTGCATGTTGACGGTCAGATATTAAATTACCAAACTGAGTGCCTGCTCACAATTGTTGCATGAGGGAATGGAAGGTTGTCAGAGGCTGCCGAGACCATTTGTCCATGTGTCTCATTTTCCGGATGAGGCTTCCTGCTTGGAGAGGTAATGTCACCCAGCCATGTCTACACAGCCAGCAAAGGGCCGAGCTGGGTTTCCCATCCCCAATTGCCTTCTTTTCACAACAGGAGTCTTAAATGGAATGGTGAGATTTTTCGTATTTTTCTGCATCTGTCGTCTGCTTCTCAGAACATCTGCACCTGGCTCCTTCCCAAAGCAGAAACGTTCCTGGGTCAATCGGAGCCCCTTGGATGCCTCCGCAGCCCAGCCTCTGGGGGCTATTCAGCCCCTCACACCATCCTTCTCGCCCTTTGAGGAATTGTTTTTTTTGGAGTGGGGTGGGGTACACAATCTGCATAAACCAGGCAAGACAAAATGCATTTGGTTGGACAGTATTTTTGTATACTAACTTAGTGTATTGGTTTTTTATCACTGAGTAACAAATGACCACAAACTCAGTGGCTTGAAATGAGCCACGTACCAGCTCTCAGTTCTGGAGCTCTCAGTACTGGCCAGGCAGGGCCGGGGTC
This sequence comes from Bradypus variegatus, assembly GCA_004027775.1. NCBI lineage: Eukaryota > Metazoa > Chordata > Mammalia > Pilosa > Bradypodidae > Bradypus > Bradypus variegatus. Next base: position 13,689 of record PVKY010005955.1, read on the forward strand.
TCATGAGGTGGTGGCTGCATGTTGGCCGGAGCTGGGTCACATCGGGGACTCAGGGTCTTTGTCCTAGTTCACATGGTGGTGACAGAAGTCCCCTCCTTGTGGCCATGCTTCCTGGCTGCCAGGTGGGGGTTGCTCGCACATCTGTTACCTTATGGCCCTTCCCATATGGCCCTGCCTCTTCAAATCCAGGATGGAGAATCTCTCCTGCTTCTAATTGCTCTCACGCAGGGAGGCAACCCCAGAAAAAGATGAAGCAAATGGCAGCCGAGGCAGCCTCAAAAATAATTTCTGTGCCAAGGGAGGACCAGGGCAAGCCACTGCATCTCAGGTGGGCACAAGGATGGCGATGATGGGGTAGACCCAGCATGATGCCAAGGCCGGGGGGCAAGGCTCCTCTCAGCCTGCAGAATGGAGGCTTAGAGCCGGAAATGCAACGGAGGCATGGAAACAAAACTATGCTTACTGCGTATCTGGACTGTGGGCTGGCATTCATACTGCCTACATGAATAAAAAGAGTGGGATTCAGAGTGATTTGGATAGACAATAAAAATGTTATTTGCAAAGCCCCCTTGGGGACTGGGGGAAAATGTAGAAATATTAAACTTCTCCACCTAGGGAATTACTGATATTCTCACAAGTGTTGGGAACTACCAATTAAAAGGACGAGTTTTCTGGTTTGCTAGCGCTCCTGTTATGCAAAATACCAGAAATTGGATTGGCTTTTATAAAGAGGATTTATTAGGTTACAAAATTATATTTCTATGGCCATAAAAGTGTCCAAACTAAGGCATCAACAAAAGGATAACTTCACTGAAGCAAGGCCAGCGACATCCAGAGAAACTGGCAGTTGGGCGGGCACGTGGCTGGCATCTGCTGGTTCTGGGTTGTGTTTCAGCTCCTCTCTCAGCTCCTGTGCATCCTTGCGTCTTTCTCCCAGGGCTTTTTTCTTAAAAACTCTGGGCATCCTCTCTTTTAGCTTCTCTGGGCAAACACTGGTCTACATCTTTTAGCTTAGCAACTCCAAACGTCCTTCTGTCCACAACTCCAAGCATCTCTACATATCTCTGTTGGCTCCAGCTCTGGCTCCTCTCTCTCTCTCTGAGCCTCTTAAAGGACTTCAGTGATCTGATTAAGACCCACATTGAATGGGTGGAACCACATTTCCATGGAAATAATCTAATCGAAAGATTTTACTCACAGTTGGGTAGGTCACATCTCCATGGAAACAATCCAAATATCCCACAAGATTGGATTAAAAGAACATGTCTTTTGTGGAGGACATAATGTATCCAAACCGGCACACTAAACCCTCGATCTTGAGGCTTGCTCTTATGAAGCTTGTTAATGCAAAGGAGAGGCTAAACCTACATACAATTTTGCCTAAGAATCTCCCCCTGGATTTTGTTGCTCAAACGTGGTCTCTCTCTCTAGCTAAGCCAACTCGGCAGGTGAACTCACTGCCCTCTCCCCAGTGTGGGATCTGACACCCAGGGGTGTAAATCTCCCTGGCAATGTGGGAGATGACTCCCAGGGATCAGCCTGGATCTGGCTTCATAGGATTGAGAAAGGCTTCTTGACCAAATGGGGGAAGAGAAATGAAACAAAAATAAGTTTCAGTGGTTGAGTTCAAATGGGGTTGAGTGGTCATTCTGGAGATGATTATTATGCATTACATAGATAGCCCTTTTTTACTCTTTAGTCTATTAGAATAGCTAGAAGGAAATACTTGAAACTGTCAAACTGCAACCCAGTAGCCTTGATTCTGGAAGACAACTGTATAACTATATAGCTTATATGGTGTGACAGTGTGATTGTGAAAACATTGTGGCTCACACTCCCTTTATCCAGTGTCTGGATAGATGAGTAGAAAAATGGGGACAAAAAGTAAATGAATAATAGGGGAGAATGGGGGGATGGGATGTTTTGGGTGTTCTTTTTTGGGGGGTTCCTTTTTACTTTTATTTTTATTCTTTTAAAAAAATGTTTTAGAGTAATTAAACTGTTCAAAAATTGATTGTGGTGATGAATGCACAACTATATGATAATTGTACAGTGTGGATGATTGTATGGTATGTGAATATATCTCAATAAAATTGAATAATAAAAAAAGAATGGGATTGCATTTCAGGAAAAACATGATGATTATGGTGCATAGATGTTTGGATTTGGAAGGCATGTCTGAGTGTGAGGGTGTGTGTGTGTGTGGGGGTGTTATGGGTATGGTCCTAATATAGAAATATTAATAAACACACATATATCAGAATATATTTACACATTTATATCAGCCATACTGATGTGTAATGTATCTACATATATGCAGGAATTTATTTTTTTACTTCAAGTATTTAACGTAACCTTTGATATCTGACAGCCAATTTATAACTCAAAGTTAAGCTATACAGATTATCTTTTGTGGCTCTTGAGCCTTGTGGCCTGATTTGGACCCAGAACTAAAACCCCACTAAGCGTCCCCTGCTCTCCAGGTGAAACCAGGTTAAAAAGAATATCAGAGAAAGCTTCCAAGGGAGAATAAACTGATAAGTGGAAATATGCCATTTGGTCCTTGTTTCAGTTTGCTAATGCTGCCAGAATGCAAAACACCAGAGATGGATTGGCTTTTATGAATGGGGTTTATTTGGTTACACAGTTACAGTCTTAAGGCCATAAAGTGTCCAAGGTAACACATCAGCAGTCGGGTACCTTCACTGGAGGATGGCCAGTGGTGTCTGGAAAACCTCTGTTACCTGGGAAGGTACGTGTCTGGCATCTGCTCCAAGTTCTGGTTTCAAAATGGCTTCCGCCCAGGACGTTCCTCTCTAGGCTGCAGTTCCTTAGAAATGTCACTCAGTTGCACTTGGGATATTGGTCCTCTCTCAGCTTCCCTGGAACAAGAGTCTGCTTTCAAGGGCCATCTACAAACTGTCT